>PVJC01002258.1:0-56048 GCA_004026665.1 Murina feae | reverse complement strand
ATCCATCTATCCATATAACATGGAAACATTTACTGAGCATCTACTATGAGCTAAGCACTGTCTAGACACTGGGGATACAGCAGTGAAGAGACAAAAATCTCCTCCTCTCTTGAGTTTCATTCCAGTTCCCAAGGTCATAAATGCTTATTGACCAAAAGACAGAATACGTGTGCCCAGGCACAGGGAACAAGCTTCAAAGGAAGGTCAGGCTCCCATGAAACTCTGCTTCCTCCGTAGCGTCCGGTTGTGCGTCTGGAAGACGACCGAGGCTTCCATGCAGCCAGACACCATTCTAGCAGTTAGTTATCCCAGAAAAGCAGAGGAGATGAAGACAAGAAGATACTTCCGGCTAAGAATGTGCCCTGTTCATTACAGTTTAAGTTAGAAGAACTTTAACACAGGGATCCTTCACTCCCCCACTCGATGCTCGAAGACCCCTTATCAGTGGCCCTCAGGTCGAACAGCCCTTGTTTCTCTCTGCCCAGAATCGATTTCCCTTTTCTTTAGCTAATGACACCCTGCTTTTTCTAAGGGAAACACCCCTCCCCGCCACTCTTAGCTCAAAGATCTGGGGGGGCTGACTGCACCCCCCCCCACAATGCTCAGTGGGCATGTACCCTGGCCCTACCAACCGGCATATGTCATCCCCTTAGCCACGGCGATTGGTCCAGCGATGGCAGGAGACTCAAACCAATGGAACTCAGTTCCAAGAGCCTGATTGGAGCTAACAGAAAAGAACCCTCTTGCCACCGGCATTGCTAAGCTCACAGGATGTAAGTCTGGGGCTGCTGGGAACCATCAATGAGACCCCACCTGAGAAAAGACCCCAAAGAAGAAAGCAGAGACGAGCAGCAGGAAGAGAACACCCACCTTACATCACTTGACCCCTAGATGCTGCAGGGCCTGAGGTCGCACGGACCCTTGAGTGGACACCTAGGATTAATAAGTAAGTTATGCTATGGACTGAATGCTGTGTCCACCGACCAAGTCATAAGTTGACGTGTAATCCCCAATGTGATGGTGTTAGGAGGGAAGGCCTCAGGGCAGTGATGAGGCCATGGGCATGGAGCCCTCACAAGCGGACCAGTGCTTGTCTTGCATTAGCTCTCTGCTTCTGCCTGACTCCTCCTGGCGATGCCAGCTGCCCCGGTCAGTGGACAGGCCATGCCCAAGGATGGAGTCCAGAAGGGAACTCCTGTGATCAAGTTGGATGGAAACTTTGGCCACAAATCAATAATTAAAATGTTCTCCTACAAGTTTTGGAGTAATTTGCTGTACAGAAATAGGTAAACGAATGCACCTAGACTAACTTAGTAGCTGATGACTTGTTTACAGTCTCTTCCCTTTGCTAGACAGAAGCTCCATAAAAGCAGAACCAAGTCTGCTTCACATGCACACACACACACACACACACACACACACACACACACACACACCAGTGCCTGGCAAAGGCACTCAATATTTGTGACAAGACCAAAAACAAATCTACAAAACTTCTACATCAGTTATCAGGTTACTCAGAAGGCTGGGCTCCCACCTCCAGTGTTAGGATTTCCTAACACCAGCCATGCTCGGAAATGGCTTCCTGGGAGAGCCCCCTGGGACGTTCGCAGTGGGGCTCCCCACCTCAGGGAGAATGCTGAGTTATGGGCCACAAGAACAGCTGGCATTGGTTGCAATGTGCCAAGCACCGTCCGTGAGCTGTAGCACCGAAGCCCCTCACCATCAGCCAGGCATCATTTCCCTCATTCCACAAAGAACACTGAGCTGAAGCACCGGGCCAGCGCCAGCCAGGTCTGTCTGCTTCCCTCCACACAACCCTGAGCCTCAAATCGCTGCTTTGGCAAAACGAGTCTGGACGAGTTGGGCCACTTCACAGATGTTACCTCTAAGCAGGCTATTCAGGGAAGGAACTGACATGTGGTTTCGGTGTCACAGACTAACACACACATATGTGGCCTTATAACTTTATCCAGAAACCAACATAAAGCAGGTATTTAAAACAACTTGCTGCTCTGCAAGGGGCGTTAGCACACACACTTTCAAGGGTTTCAGAGGTTAAAAAAGAGATCACCGAAAGAGAGACTGGGGATGGGCGGGGGTGAGGATGGGGTGGGGAAGCTCACCTCGACCCCCACAGCCTGGTGCTGAGATGCGCTGAGTGGGTGAGGGAGAAGGCATGGGATGCATGGCTCTCCACTCTCCGCCAGGGCCTCTGCCTGAAGGGAAGGTGTTTCACTACATGGGACCGGGACCGTGCTGAGCCAGACTAAGTGCCCGTTTCTCATCTGCTAAAGGAGGCATGAGCTTCTCTCAACTGTTAGGAGGGAGGCCTGGAAGAAAGTATCGCAGGGGCCAAGGGCCATGCCTTCGGGGAACCTGATCCAGTGAAACAGGCACGTCTGAGCTAATAAGGTGGCGGCTTAACGTGGTGAAATGAGGGAGACGGATGCCTGGATGATGGTGAGGGGATTCGGTGACACCGCTCATGGGTGGCGTTTGGCACATTTCAACCAATGCCAGCTGTTCTTGCCCATAACTCACGAGTGTTCTCCCTGAGGCGGGGAGCCCCACTGCAGAACCTCCCAGGGGCTCTCCCAGGATGTAATTTCCCAGGTTTATCACATCAAAAAATAACTTGAAGGTCACCCAATATCCCTATGTCTCATTGACTCCTTGATAACACCAACACACACACACACACACCCTCTAACCTGCCATAAGCATCTCCTAGTAATGGGTGTGGGCTACTTACTGCCCTGCTCTTATTCCTCCTCGTTACAATAGAACCCAAACTTGCCTTTGCAAAACCTGGAAACCCAGAAACTAAAATAAATGATGGACATGCTTAACTATATAAAAAAGTCAAACCTTTAGTATGGGAATGACCTTAAGCAAAGTCAATGGTCTCAGTTCAGCCTCCTGGGCACGTGACCCGCGCAGTCACACAGGGCCCCGAGCTCAGAAGGGGTGGGCCTTGCACTTGGGGCTTAATGCTCTGTGTTCTTGATCTTGAGATTCGTAATAATTTTCTCTCTCAATGTGTGCTTTGTAAAACAAGTGTGACGGGGCAACGGCACATGTGCATGAGCAGAGGCCACAGGCTCTGGGCTGTGGCCTCCCTGTCTCTATCTAGCAAGTGCTGCCACATTACACCCACGACAGGGCCCCGTGTCAGGTCACAGGGCAGGCTCCTGCCAGAGTGTGCACTTGCCCTGCAAGTGTCCCCATGCTCAGGGAGCATGACTTTAAACAGCAAAGAGAATTTCGAAAAACACCATGACTGACAGAGAGACTGAGGACGGAAGGAAGGTGTTTTTATACTAACTTTTAAACAAAGACCAGCATTTTCATTTTGCCCTGGGCCCTGGAAATTATGTAGCCAGCCCTGCGGCAAGTAAATGACAAATCTTAGGAAAATGTTTCTGTAATACAGATGGCACAGCTCTTAGAAATTACCAAGTGAACGGGTCCCTCTCCCATTCTTCGCCAGGGGCAGGTGTAATGCCACCCCATCCTGAGTTACTGGTTCAGGGATGGCCACAGCAGATGAGACCTCATGGGCACTTTAAAACTTCTCCATCTAATGGCTTTGGGTGGTGTGGCTCTGTGACAGGAATAGGGATTTTGGAAGGAAGACAAATCTAGTTTCGTACCCCAATTCTATCACCTACTAGCTGGGTGATCTTGAAACAGGTGACATAACTGTTCAGTGTCATATACTCAGTGTCCTTGTCTATGAAAGCACCCACTGCTACCTGCTGCCAGGATGGTTAAGAAGATAAAATCCAAGAAAAAAATCTCCAGGGCCGAGCCAATGGTGTGCTCAATTCACGCTGAGTCCCTTGGCCTTCTATCGCTTCCTGTGGTGCCAGCCTCGGGGAACAGTTAAGGTAACACACGACTTCCTCAGACCTCAGTCTCCCAGCTCTAAAACGGGAGAGCAAACCACCCATCACTGCCTTCCCTTCAGATACAGAAGAAGAGCAAATGTCTCCAGTTTAAATGAAAACCCTTGGACAACGAGAAAACAGTTTTCACTGAGAGGGTAGAACCTTAAGGTACCAGAGTCACCACAACAAAGGCGCAGCCAGTGACGCGTGCCCATCTGCTCAGGCCGATCTGCGCAGCGTCGGCGTCCTACAGATACAGGGCAGTGTGAGCAGTTTCATGTCACCTGCTCAAAGCTTGCTCTTTTTTTTTACGTTCCTGCCAAGAACTGCTCTGCAGTCACATCTATTTATGGCTCTCGTGCCGTCGCAGGGTGCTGACTGAGAGTCTATTTTGAATACCCCGACTCTACTGTATTACACGCCAAAACTGTCTCCCTAGGAGCTGGAAGATGGCAACATTAGACTTCAACCTTGTTAGCTACTCTGGGAACAGTCCATGCCTCTGGGTCTCTGACTGGGGTCTGATTTAATTTGCATTAAAATGGAAATATGTTCTCTACCTCCCTAAACAACAGCTGGTTCTTCTTCGAATATGATAATGGTTTAACAAAGACATAAAGTGTCCTGGCCACTGTTACACACACAGACCCACAAAGACTGTCTGTCTCACGGATGTACCTCGACCTGCGGGAGGCAGGAGGGCATGGAGGTGTCAAGTCAGACTGCAGGTTCAAATCCTGTTCCTGCCAGGTGTGAAGAGTATGACCTTGAGCATGTACTGACCATCGCTGGGCCCTGGCATCATTAGTAAAGCACAGGCAATCATGGTACCCATCTCATGGGGTTACTTCAAGAAATAATTGAAATGATTTGGATCGGACACTTACCTTGCTGTCTAGCACACAAGAATGCAAACAGCATTAGTTGCCACTATCCTTATTACTACTGACCATCTCTGCTTAGAGCTTTTTTATTGATGGATGAAATGAATTCTAATACTCCATGCAGCAACAGCTGCAGGTAAAACTAAAGGTTCTTTTCCACATTCAGAAGCATCACCTCCTCCTGCCCCCAGCCTGCCTGGAGTCACACTCCACAAAGATCTATGACCCACCATCTCAGACAACAGCCAACATGTGTGACCATGGGCAGGGATCTCCAGGAAGCCACGCACTCACGGGACTGAACTGTGGAAGTGCTGCTGGGGGTCCCCTGTGCTCCTCCTCGGTTCCAATCTAAGTCATTTCCCACAGAAGCAGTCGTGAAGGGACAGTCAGCCAACCTCCTATGCATCTCAGCAGATTTCATTTTCTGGCACATATCTGTGGAATGGATGCTGAGTGAATGGCACATGTGAAAGTTTATATGTGAAATAAAATTCTAGAAACAATTGCTTTAAAAAGACATGGAAGGCTGATAATTCAAAGCAGCAGGGACCAATGAAATGCATACAGAGACCAGGCACGTAAAACCAGTGACAGAAAGAGGCTAGGTGGGGATGCAGTGAGGTGGCCAGGACCAGCTCTTGATAATGGGGCAGCTGCTACTCTGCCCCGAGTAAGAACACACCTGCTGCTATGAAATCTTTTGATTTTTTCAAGAAAAATTAGAAATCAAAGATTTTTCTGGGAAATGTCTTAGCTGTTCAACACTGTCAATAAATTCCATTTGAAAAATTGTATTGACCAAATGAAACAGATATAAGGGTTAGATGTGGCCCAATTTGCCAGATTCCAATCACTATTTTAAAGGAGTCCCACAAATGAATTCATCTCTGAGGGGAAGAAACCTTTGTAATCAGAATAATGTCCCCTTTTTTGTAGAGCCACTGCTCTACAAATCAGGATTGAATGAGATGATCCATGCAAAGTGTTGCACATAGCGATGTGCAAATGCAGTCAAGTATTATTTTTCCTGAAGTGGGACCACCTGCAGAGGAAGACAGAACCTCCAAGAAGCAAAGCACTGGACCCCAGCCTCTGACGTTTCTCCATCCAAGGCCCATCAGCACGCAGAGGCTGCGAAAGTTGCCCTGAGCTCAGAGGGTGCAGCTGAGTTGAGTTGCCCTTCATTTTAAAACATCCCATTCAAATGGTCTCCAGGCTGTGTAGGTTCTTAAATCAACACATCATTCCACTGGACTTGTCTTCAGTCAACAAGCTTGGAAAGCTGGAGGGGCTGGTTTCAGAGGGGACACTGCCTTTGAAAAGCTGATTTCCTACACGTTTCCTTTTAAATGAATGGGTCGTCCACTTCTTTCCTGAAAGGACGTCCAGGTATTTAACAACAGACCCCCACAGCTCCAGGAGGAAGCAAGCATTCCAATGGGGTTGCACTCGGGGCCGTGAGATGGCAAACATGGATATGGGACCCTGAACGACTGATGCATCCTACCCAGCAGCTGCTCTTGTCATTCTCAATCGTGCCTCTAGGACAACCAGAACCGAGTGGGCTGAACACTCTCTTTCCTAAGTCAGTCATTCACTTTATGAGAGCTCCCCTCCCATCCAGTCCCAAATGCAGGCTCTGTGAGGGATACAAGTAATGGTCCACGTAGGACCTTATCAGATGACATGGTGCCATAAAGAGAACCCCGATGTCACAGCTGCAAGCCCAGCACCTGCACAGCACCAGACGCATCGCAGGTGCTGATGAGAAACTGTTGAATGGCTGAAGGAATGCACAAACTCTGAATTCAACGCTTCATCGTCGTCACTGTCTCTGGCAAATCACTCACTCTCTGTGAGCTTCAGGTCTTGTGTCTCTCAAACAGGCAAAGCAGCACCACCATCCTCAGATCTGTGGTGACCATAAGCCATGGCGCCCAGCATGCCATAGGTGTTAAAATTCCTTTCCCCTTCCCTCCTCCGATCTTCCATTTCCCCCATCTGCACTGCCTCCTGCAAAACCTGTGTAAGCTCACACCAACGGTATGAGCGGGTGGGCATGAAGGTCTCAAAGTTGGAGGTGAAGCTGGAAGGACGGGGGCAGGTGTCAAGGGCATCTGAAGCCCAGAAGAGATGGCAGAAAAGCAGACAGGACTGTGAGGCCTGAGGAGGGGACCAGAGTCTGCAGAATAAAGGGTGGGAACAGGGCCAGGACAGAGATGGGGCTGGGAGGAAAACAGAGGGGTGTCCACCCAAAAGGCAGTGAAACTGGGCAGGTGCGCCCGCCCAAAGATCAGGGGGTTCTCACACATCAATATCATCTGCCAGAGTCAAGAGGACCCCGGGGGTGCCCACAACCATACCACCAAGTGCCAGGTCTTTCTCCGGCTTCCTGATTGGGGGCCTTAAACATGATAGGGATTGGGGAGCATCTGAAGCCATTGTTCCAGCATGCAAAAGGAATACACAGAGAGTAACACATTTTTAAAATGCCACCAATTTTTAAACTGCTTTAATAAGACCTTACTAACAGGCATGACTGCTAATAGGCAATCTCTACTACAGCAAATGTGAATTTCCTCAAAATCCATGGAAATGATGTCGCTTCATGCAGGGGAAAACTCGATGCAACCCTGTTGCAATGAGGTCAGGACACCCACACATGCATGCCCATGTACACCAACCGGCTCATGTGCACGCATATACACCCTCCTCGTTCTGAGCCAGACTAACAGCTCACCTTCTCTGACAATCTATTTGTCTCTAACATGAGCTTAATGGCAATAATGTTAATAACAACAGTAACCAAAACAAGAGTATGCTAATGCTGTAAATTATTAATTCTCAAAAAGCATTCTGCACTAGGTCTTCTCTCTTCCCCATTACACAGATTGGGAAAACTGAGACTCAGAGAGGTTAGGAACATACCCCGGGCGCAGTGTATCTGAGACAACAGCCTATACTCCCAGCACCTGTATGTACGATAAGCTGTCTTATTGCTTTTTGCAATAAGACAGGGTGTAAGTAAAACATAAATCAGGTTTGGTCAACCTCTGTACCCATTCTCTGACACAGCTAGGCTCAAGTAATGCGGACCTAGGAGACCCAGCTGGAGCACATAGAGAAGGTACTAGAGTGTTTCCTAGGATCTCCTCTGTCCTGTTACCTCAGAGGAGGTTCTGGGAGTAACATGTGGCCAAGTCTGCAGCCTGGGAAGCTGGGCTAGAGCAGCTGAGTCCAAGAGGCTCTTTCCAGAGAAGGGCCGAGCACATCTGGGCCTCTGAGCCCTGCCCTTGCCAGCTCCCACAAGCACATGGTGGCAGCCACAGACCCTGCTAAATACAGGCACAAGCTGGGAACCAAGGAAGAGCTGGAGCTGGCATCACAGGCCTGAAAAAGATGAGGCACTGAGCTGTTCCCAGTGTGTGGAGGCCGGTTAAGGAATCCTCTGGAGGCACAGGCGAGCAGGGATGGCAGGAGTGGTGTGGACAGGGCTCTCAGATGACAGACACTCCCATCCGGCTGCAAAGCTGAAAGCTGCTCAGAAGCTTAAAGGATCCCAGTCATCTACAAAGAAAGCTGTCTGGGTTATTTCGTCATCGCTCACCGGGAGATGAATGTGACTGGCACGAGACTTGAGACCCTGGGCGAGGGGGGCTGCTTCCCTGGCCCCCGGGGGGAAGGGAGAGGTGTCCCACAGGCTGGCTGTGACATGACCGCAAGGAGCTGCTCATGGGGTCCTACAAGACCCCCCTCCAGTATCTAATGGAAAAGCCCACAGTCCCATCAGCCCAGCAGGAAGCCTCAAGTATTCCTCTCCACCCTTAGCAGCAGCCCCACCACAAGTGGGGTTTCTCAAATGTCTCTGACAATGGTCCACAGTGATCACCACACCATCCTCCAACCAAGGGGGGCTGCCTCCACTGACCCGTCACCAGGCGCAATTGTCCGCTCATGCTCTCCACTCTTGGGCCTCAGTGCCACCCTCACTGACCCGCCAAGAGACTAGGCACTGTGATTAGACCCATTTTACTCTGAGACACTACACAAACTGTTGTCCAGAGTGGCAGGCTCAGGAGTGACCTACACTCACACCCTGGCTGCTTGGCTCCAGCTCCAGGTGGGATTGGCCAACTCCAGCCTGTGTGCCAAATCCAGCTCTGTGTGTTTTTATAAAGTTTTATTGGAAGAGAGACCATGTGTCCCTAAAGCTGAACTTAGTTATTATCTGGCCCTTTTCAGAAAGTTTGAGGACCTTGCTCTGGGCTCTTGACCCCCACACCATGTCCACCCAGTTCAACCTTTCCAGGACAATCCTCAACCTGGACTGCCCCTCACACCCCAACAGAGGAAACTTTAAAAATATACTTAAATATAATCCTAATTCTCTGCAGATCCTTTTGTTCTCTGAAATTGCCAAGATGTCAACCTCACACAAGATAATAAATAAGCAGCAGCAAAGCGCTTCCCAAATATTTAATTAATGCATGTTATCTGTGTCACCACCTGGGAACAATGGGCCACAGGCTGAAGATCAACTCTAAGCCTTAATGTTGAATTCTTGGCTTCATAAAGTGCTTGTCACAACCTGACTATTACTGAAATGCAGTTTTTCCCTGTTATTATTAATTGGGTTTTCCCTAACAGTCAGTATCACAATTAACCTGCAAAGAAGAGCTGCCACATGCATTTAAATAATTTTTACAAAGAAACCTTTTCCAAATCCCCTTTCCTATCCTTCTTCCTGAGCACAGTTTCCTTGTCAAATTAAAACCTGCTCGACACCATGCAAACAAATGCCTTGTGACACTCCATCAACACCGTTCACCTTCTTACAAATGCCTTTCAGAGGAAGCAGACAGGAATGGCTACACATTGTAGCCACTTTAGAGTTTTATTCTCTCTTCCCATCAGGGAAAGGCCCGCAGAACTGCAGAAATGGGATAAATTGCTAGTGAAGGGCAAAATCTTGCAAAGGAGAGTCAGTTAAGCGTTTGGAGCAGTTACAGGTTTTCGGTGCCTTCCACCGGCAGTCCTGCCGTGGCGCCTTCCGTTACAGAGGACTGCAGACCAGGCCAGAGGGAGGGAGAAAAGGCTTCCTGCGTGAAGGCACTGAGAGCTCATGTCCTGGTTGAAGCTTCCCCACTACTGTTTCTGCAGTTCTCGTTTCCCTCGATATCTTTCATTACGGGGGGGGGGGGTTAGAAACAGATGTCTGGGTAGCTTGGGAAGTTTCAGGAATTTCCCAAACATGGATTCCTGGGTCAGGAGGACCGTCTGTCAGCTCGGATCTGTGTCCCTGCCAACGGCTACCATCAAAGAGGACATGAGATAAATGAAGAGCCAAGACTGGAGTTTCAAGGCCAAGAACGTGGGTGAAAGGAGGGGAACAGAACCAATTAACAGAAGGGCTCAGGGCTGAGACTGCAAACAAGCTGTGTTCACCCCGTGCAACTGAAAGACAATAGCAAGAGGCAGCAGAGCAGAGTAAGGGCCACACTCTGGACACTCTTGCCTTCCACCCATGCGCTCCATCCCTGGCAAATGCCACAGGCTGGGACCCTTGCACCTGCATTGGTGAGCCCTGCCAGCGCAGCACTCAGGGACCAGTGGGGGTGGGCTGCTTTGAGGGTAGTAGAGAAAGGAGACAGACTCCTGAGAAGTTACACTCACATGGAGAAAATATAAATAACCCTGTGATGGCTCAGCTGGGATCTCTGCAGATCAGCATGATCTCAGGTCCCACGGAAAAACTGTAGAGTCAATTAGCTAAAAAACAAGCAACTGCTTAAAGTCATTTTCTATTTTCATATTTTTAAACTAAAAGTATTTGTTAAAAGGCACAGGACAGCCCAAATAACAACTCAAAGCAATAATAATAAATACCTGCATTTTATCAACTACATATTTCATGTGAAGAGATTCGAAAATATGACTCTGTTTCACCCTAACATATTACAGATGAAAAAACTGAGGCACCGGAGTGAAGTGATCAGGAGGGTATTTGAGCTCCTGCCTCCTGTACTGGGGCCTGTGCTCGGAGGGAAGGGCAGCCCCAGCAGAGTCCTCCACCTGCACCCGCCTGGTATAAAGCAGTAGGAGCAGCCACCCCCACGCACTGCAGACCACACTTCCCGGGAGAAGCCCTAGTTCCTGCAAAAAGCCAAGGTACAAGGAGAAACTTCTGGGGAAAGAGAAATAAAGCAATACTATGATTCAATTTCCTCCAAACAGAGCAGGTAGGAAGCAAGCTGGGCATGAACAGAACAAGTCAAATTTCATCTAATAAAAATAAATAAATGAATGAATAAAATGCGAGGTTTCTAAACCCTGAGGACATGGGGCTTTGCCGAGCCACCACTCCATGCTTTTTTTTTCCAACCCAACAGCCAGAATGAGCCTTTAAAAACCTGTCTCTGCTCAAAGCCCCCCAAAGACTTCCCACATGGCCTCGGAAGATCTCACTTTCTGCCATCGTCCGAAGGCGCCGTGTACCAGCCTGCCTGGTCACCCTAGAGATACACAGAAGAGCTGCAAGAAAGTGCCAGGAGGGGAAAGCAGGCAGCGGAGCCAGGAGGAGGAGCCCAAAGGGGGTAGGATTTTGCATGGCCAGCAGTGGGGACCTTGGGGTATGGAAGGAGTGACACAGGTGGGCAGGGATGGTCCCTGGGCTGGCAGAGAGTAAGACCCTGACCCCATCTAGTAAAAGGGCCTTTTGTACATAACACTAACTTAGATACCACTCAGCCTTACCCCTGGGGGAATCTCCCCCAAATATTCCTACCCCTGAGGCTACTGCCAGTTCCTCCAACCTATTAAGCCTGCTCCTGCTTCTGACATTTGACCTTTGCTGGCTCTCTGCCTGGCACACTCCACTACTTGACCTTTGCATTTCAAGCATCACCTCCTCAGAGGTCCCAACGGATCATTTCCCCAACCCTCCCTGCCCCACAACAGTCCTCTGATCACATCATCCAGCGTTTTCTTCAGAGCACTTGGCTCTCTATCTGAAATCAGCTTGACTATATATTTAACCATTTGTCCTCCATCCCAGCAGAGAGCGAGCTTGTGCCTAGTTTATTCTTAGACCCCTAAGCACCCAACCCAGAATACCTGTGCTAAAACTTCCTGTTGGTTATTCAGAGCAGTGGTCATCAGCCTGTGGTCCGTGAGGTCGGAAAGATTGGCGACCATGGTCCTAGAGCAAGGTCAACAAACTACAAGCCATGGCCCGAAGATAGCCAGACACCTGTTCCTGAAAATAACGTTTTACTGAAACTATATTCATCCGCTAGAGCTGCCAAAATGCTACAGATAGGAGGGGGATGCCTTCAACAACATAAACTGCTTGGTTCAAAGTGTTGGGAGGGTGGGTTTCTCCTAAGGCCCCTCCCCTTGGCTTGCACCTTCTCCTTGTGTCCCTATGTGGCCTTTCTTCTCTCGGCACACAGCCCCGGTGTTTATGTATCCACATTTCCTCTTCTTATAAGGACACCAGTCCTGCCCATTGGCCTATCCTTTGACCTTAGTTACCTCCTTAAAGGTCATACCTCCACACACAGACACAGCGGGGGCTAGGGCTTCAACATGGGAACTTGAGGAAGGGGAACACGGTTCAGAGTATTAGAGCTCTAACACAGCCACACTTATGGTTCACATGGTCTCCGATGGCTTCTGACCACTTACAACCCAGACCACCAAGTCAGCAAAGCAGGAACGTTTACTCTCTCGCCCTTCACATAAGTTTGCTGACTCCTGGTCTGGAGCAAGGCTCCCACTATGGTTAAGGTGTCACAGTGATCTTGTTTCCCCATGACTCCTGATTAGAAGACCCACTGAAGTCCAGCCCAAAGCATCCGGAATCTTTCATTTTGCTTCATAATCATCAGTGGCTTTGTCGCTCCCCTGACTCAGCCAGAATGGCCTCCCAAGATTCTGGAGTATGAAACTAGAGATTAAAAGTGCAAGCCCATAAGCCCTGGCCAGTGTTGCTCAGTTGGCAGCTCAGTCATCCTATACAACAAAAGGTTGTGGGTTCTATTCCCAGTCAGGGCACGTACCCAGGTTGCAGGTTCGATCCCCTGCCACAGAGCTATGGAGCTTATGGGAGACAACCAATCAATGCTTCTCTCTCACATCTCTCTCTCTCTCTCTCTCTCTCTCTCTCTCTCTCTCTCTCTCTCTCTCAAATCAATAGAAAATATATCCTTGGATGAGGATTTAAAAAATCCTCCTCCTCTCCCCTGCTCTCTAAAATCAATAGAAAATAAATCCTTGGATGAGGATTAAAAAAATGAAAAATGCAAGCCCATGAGTCATAATTAAGACATGCCCAGGAAATCAGGAACAGAATTACCTGTCAAATGGCAGCCCCACAGTGATTGGTAGAACACATGGTTTGCTGACACCCCTTCCACTGTAATTCAGAAAGCACTCATGGACTGCTCAGAAGACAGGGAAGTCCCAGGCCGTCTGGTATGAGGCAAGGTGGCGCCACATGTGTCACTTTTCATCCACCGAGATCTATCTCGGGCCAGAGACATGACTGGCTTCTATTCCTCTTGTGGCGTTTTTCTTCCTGCTCAATCACGACTTCAATTAGAGTCAAAGAGCCTCAATTTCAAAAGCTCACAGGGAAGAAGACACTGAGACCCCATTTTAGTTGTGTTAAACAAAGGCTTAAATCGTGCTTCCTGTATGCCAGCCAGGCCCTGCTGTAACCTCTTCACCTCAGTTAACTCTTAATCAGCTCCCTCATTAGAACAAGCCCCACCTATGCTGCCCACCGGCTCCACGTGCCAGGGCACAGCAGTGACAGCCCAAGTCTCTGCTCCACGGGCCTCATTTTCCATGAGAGACAGACAGGGAACAAGGGAATGGCAACTTGGACTGTGTTGTTCTGAAAGAAGTAAGATGGAGGGTGTGAGATTAAGCTCTATGAGCAAGGGAGGCCAGCACATCTCTCAAGGAGCGGAGGCTCAGAGCTAAAGGATAAAGAGCTGCGGGCTTTGGGAAGAACATTCCAAGGCAAAGGAACTACAAGTACAATGGCCCTGAAGTCCTTTAAGAGACATGAGAGAGGACTTGCAGGGCAGTCCAGCGAGCAAAGAGGAGAACGAGACTGGCAATGAGGGCTGAGGGAGGCACCAAGCCCAGCCTGAGTGGTACAGGAGGGCTGCCTGGAGGAAGCAACATCGGGCAGGGTCTCAAATGATGTCTAGGGGTGGAAGGGTGCGTTTCAAACAGGGGAACTGCGCAAGTGAAGGCAATCAGAGATGCCCCCTGGGCCTTCCAGGCCTGCCCCCTTTGTAATGGGTCCTGGAAGAAGACACCCTGACACATGTCCAGCAACCTGTGGGAAGAGAAGCTCTGAGGAAAAAGTGTCCTTGCCCAGAGAGATTTCAGAACCAGAAAGTGACTCCCTGAGGCCCTGACAGTGTTTCAGGTGAAAAGCTGGGGGTTCAGCAATGCATCTTTACCTTGAAGAGTTGATATAAATGACCAGCTCTCGCTTACAGATTTCTTTTTAAAGGAAGCCGAATTTACTCACTTTTTACTACAATTTATAATGAGGTTATGGTCCTCCCAGGAAGCCTCAGCTCATTACACACCCCGTCCCTCCTTTCACGGCGGTTATTTAAGGATAACAAACTTCCCTTATGGGGAAGTGCTACCTACAATTATTTTTCCCTAAATGGATGGTTGGATTTTCGGTGTCTCCTTTAGGAGTAAGGCACTGCCCGAAATGTGCCAGGAAGCCCTAAGCACTCTGGCCTCACCATTTTTTGAAGCAGCTTTACGGAGGTATACATGACATACAATAAAACTGTACACAGTTAAGGTGTATAACTGGTAAGTTTTGACATTTGGTTACACACAAAACTATCACCACCATCAGCTAGTGAGCACAGCCATTGCCCCCCAATTTTCTTGGTTTTTAGTAACCTCTCCTCCTGCTGCTCCCGATGCCATCTTCAAGCAACAAGCGTCTGTCTGGCTGTAGAGATTAGTCTACATTTCCTAGAGTTTTCTATAAATGGATCATACAGTAATACTCTTTTGGTCTGACTTTTTTCACTCAGCATAATGATTTCGAGATTCATGCACGCTATTGCATGTACCAATCACTGTGCTTCATGGGCGTTCTTACTGCCTCTGCTCGTTAGCTAAGTAAATACTCACATGTTGGCAAGACTCTGGCTGAGAAACTGGCGGGCCAGCCTTTAACTTGCGCCTATCTATAAACATCACTTCTGTGGAACCAGTGATGCTGAATACCAGCCCTGGACTGCAGCAATCTGCCTTAGCCCCACAGAGCCCAGGAGTTTCTGTTTTGTTCCCTGCTGAACCCTGGCATCCAGACAGTGACTGGCACATAGTAGGTACTCTGTGAGTATTTGTGGAATGTCAACAAAGTAGAGATAATGACCTACCTAGCAGGCATGTCTGAGGATTAAGGACAGTATGAACCCAGGGAGCTGGTGGCAGCACTGCCCACAGGTGGGGGGGGAGGGGTTTCACCACTTTAACGACCAGCACAGCCATGCCAGGGCTCAATCCCAGCCCTGGTGGCGGCAGTCAGGCAGTGACCGCAGTGCAGACAGGCCCTCGGGACTACCAGAGCCACCCTGAGCTCCGACACACGTGGAGCACTCAGGAACCCCAGGGGTCTCCCTGGCTTCTACCATAGACGGCTTCTTGCCTCTTCTTGGCTGAGATGTCCACCCACCAAACGTCTATACCTACCGAGCTGCCGACTGCCAGGAAACACGGGGGGAAATGGTGAGGAGCAGGCCCAAAGCAGCCCTGGGAGACACCCGTCCTGCTTAGCCTTCCCAAAGCACGAGACGGGTGACAACTCCACGAGCCAGGCACTGCTCCTCACGCCACTCATGACACCACCTCATCTAGCGACAGGAATTGCATCCTCCTCACATCCAGAGCAGACAATTCTCTCCGTCTCCTGAACAACATAACACACCGTTTATCCACAGCCTCTGTCTACCAGGCACTGGTCTGTGTAACCATCCATCCTCGTGACAATACCCAGTTGGCATCGCTATTCTGTTTGATGGAGGAGAAAATGTACTAGAGTTGGAGTGGGTAGAGTCCCCAGAAACTGAGCCAAATCTCTGTGATCACAGCCATTATGGTTTACAGAGCTTGCTCTGAAGTCCATTCTCAGAGCAGCCTGTTCATCAGCTGTTTACGCACAGAGGAACTGAGGTGCAGAGACGAGGAGGGGCCTGACTCACCCCTCCCACCAGAGGGCCAGGGCTCAGAGCCCAGTCTGGCTCCTGCAGACACTGTGCTCTCTCAGGCCCCGCCATTCACAAGCCACATTTCCATGTGGCCACATTCCGGGTACGTGCATCTTCCCACAATCCCCAAAGCTAGGTCTTCGGACAAAGCTGTTAAAAACACTGATTCTGCCTGCCTACCCCTCCTCCACTGGACGCTGGTGAGCCAGTGAGTTAGTTCAACAAGACAGCTCAGCGACAAGTCTGTCCTTTTGCTGTCAGATCCCTAATAACTTTTTTGAAGAAGCTCCAAAGTGCTGAGAAAGCAAAATTAAATACGTTGTCATTTTCCCCAAAGACTAGGCTGCTGCAGCGGACTAAGTGGGAGCAACCATCATTAAACGCCAAAGGTGCCTTCAATTTCGGCTGGAGGGCAGGTGGCTGTGAAGGTAATGAAATGTGCTTTCGCAGACTTTTAGCCGCTCAGGCTTGGCCTGAACAGGATGGGGATTGCAAAGGTTCTGTGATACTCTAATCCCCAGCCTAAAGGTTCTGCTAGTCCCACAAAGCCTGAAGTGCACTGGGAGGCCCGCTGTGCATTTGGACAGGTTACAGCTTGTTGGTACTCTTTCCACATGAAAAGAACAAGTGATTCGACCCAATTCTAGAAGGAAGCTTTCCTATTCAAAACCTAGAGACCGGTACTTGAGAAACTGTAAATTGTGCTGTGTCAGGGGCTTAGACACATGGGGTAAGACCTGATGTCAAGAGCAATCAGCTTTTCAGAGTGGGGCTGGGGTGACCAGGGCTCGGGGAAAATTTAAGGGGGTGCCAAAAAACTCAGCCGTCCTAAGTAATGTCTTCATGCAATATTGGGAAAAATCAAAGTTCATGCAAAACAAAAACAAAAAACCTTCTAATGAACAAAACAGCAACATTTTAAATATGGATAGGATCGGTATAATTGATTTTCCTTTTGCCTCAGGTTCTACTATGGCTGGGCTGCTCTTTCCGTTTTATTTTTTGTAAATCCTCACCTGATGGTATTTTTTCCATTGATTTTCAGAGAGAGTAGAAGGTGGGGAGGAAAGGAGGGGAAGAGAGAGAGAGAGATGTGAGAGACATACATCGATTGGTTACCTCTCTGTATGTGCCCCTACCAGGGTGGGTATCAAACCTACAACCCAGGTGGGTGCCCTTGACCAGGAATCGAACCCGAGAACCTTTTGGTCTGCTACCTAGTGCTCTAACCTCTGAGCAACACTGGCCAGAGCACTGCTGCTCTTTCTGAAGACGGTAAACATGCCCAGAAAAGGGAATGGTCTGCCACCATCACCTGCCACTGGTCACTAAAACACCCAGGTGGAGAGGCCCTTTGCACTGTGCTCCTGCCTTGCCCCTCCCAGTGATCCTGACAAACTGTGAATCCCACCTCTTCACACGGCTGCCTGGAGCCAGCAGGTGTTTCCCGCGGGCCGAGAGGGGAGCAGTGGGTAGCTGGCAAGCTGAATTCAGCAAGTAAATGTGGTGCGTTTGACTCCCCAGGTGTTTACCATTAAAATCCGTTGTCAACTTTTTAAAATTAAGATTTCAGGAAAAAAATCCAGATGTACCTTCTCTTAGCAAAGAAATGTCTTGGTGACACTGTGGGACACAGCAGCAAGGAGGATGGCAAGCACTTGCCCACATGCGTGGATGAAATGCAGAGTAATATGAATACAGCTGATATGGGGGAAAGCAAAGCCGGAAAAGGAAGGGGGAACTAGGAGTCATGGGAGAGGGGATCCGTTTTAAACAGAATGGTCAGAGAAAGAAAATCCTAACTAGTACAAGGTGGGTGGGCCTGGAGGGCATCGTGCTGTGTAAGCAAAGTCAGAGGAAGACAAACACCACAAGGTCACACTCACAGGTGGAATCTAGAAGAGCCGAACTCAGACAAACAGAGAGCAGAGTGGTGGCTGCCAGGGGCTGGGCCATGGGGGACACAGGGAGATGTTGGTCAGAGGGCACAAACTTCCAGTCACAAGACGAGTATGTAATGAGGATCTAGTGTACAGCATGGTGACTATAATTAACAGTACTATGCTATATACCTGAAAGTTGTCAAGAGAGCAGACCTTAAATGTTCTCACAACAGCTGATTATTAGAATTAGCAGGGTGATCACACTATAAAGTATAAAGATATCAAATCACTGTATCATATACCCGAAACTAAAATAACAATATGATATTGTATGCGAATATATGTAAATAAAATGATAATAAAGCGGCAAACCAAACTTTTCTACCCTCCTAGAGCTGCTGTAATGATTAAATGAGACAGTGCGTGTGGGGTGCTTAGCATAGTGCCTGTGCCTGGCACAGAAATGCTCAGTAACAGCTGAAACCAGCGTCACCACCTCCCCCATCGCCTCCACAGTAACACCATCTCGTCCATCTCCTCTATCACCGGACCGTAAGGATGCGAAGAGATGAGCCCCTTCAACAACCACTGTTTTAGGCCTTCTTAGACCATCCACACCCCAGTCCACCCACATGCAGCTCCAATGGCATGCTCTTTCCTGGCACAGTGACCTCTGTGCCAAAGAGACCAATCTGTGCTGCCGGGGCATTCACCAGTTTTAAGAACTGTATTATTTACACCCCTGTCTTTTGCATCGCACCAAAAGGCAACAACCTTCCCAGCACTCAGCGCGTGGTAGGCGCTACCAGGTAAATGGAGAACAGAACTCTTTCTACTGAGACCCACCTGCTTCCCCTTTTGATACACAACAGCTATAAATCATATATGAACTCTTCAAATGCAGAGTCTTGAAAGACCTATATACACACTGCATGCAGAGACTCTAAATTCCAGTTCCTACAGATTTCAAATAATCAGGAAGCTGAAACAACCAGTTTTTTTATAGTGTCACACTATGATAATTGATGTTCGTAATTATGGCCATGAGGAGCGGCAAGTTCCTTAACTGCTTTCTAAATTATCGAAGATCAAATTATGTGCAGTTGCATTTTAGCGTTACGTGTATTTTAATTATATTCTCATTCTTGGAAAATTAGTAACTCACATGGCTGAAATAGATGATCACGGCAGCTTTATGAATAAAATATTCTGGAAAAAGCTCAGATTTCCAAAATGTTCTCACAAACCTAGCATAAAGAGTTTTAATTTATATCCTCTCTTTCTCCAAAATAAATAAATAAATAAAGAATATGGCCACTTATAATAATTAATTGTACTATGGGGTAGTATTTTAAAATTACATAAGAAAATAAAAAGAAAGAAAAAAGGCAGAACAGTTGAAGCTCCAAAAATTGAAAATACATGCCACAGTATCAGCATTTTAGCTAAAGAGGAGCCTTCATTTGCCTCTGAGCATCCTAGCAGCCAAGGAAAGATCAGTGACAGCATTCCCAGCATCCAAAAGACCTGACTAGTCAAGTACACCGTTCCTGGTACTTGCACCTGAGAGAAATTTCTCTCACACAGAAATTACTCACATGACACACAATATGTGTAGGCAACAACATCCATATCTACATGCTTATAGAAAATACAAGGGTCATTTTTTTTAATTGATTTTCTTGTTAATCCTCACCCGAGGATATTTTTTCCTTTGACCTTTTTTTTTTTTCAGAGAGAGAGTGGAAAGGAGGGAGAAAAACATCAATGTGAAAGAGACACATCAATTGGTTGCCTCCTATACACACCAGACAGGGGCTGGGGTAAATGAGTTAGTGACAGGGACCAAAACTGAGGTACGTGCCCTTGATCAGAATCTGTGACCCTTCAGTCCACAGGCCAATGCTCCAACCACTGAGACAAACTGGCCAGGGCACAAGGGTGATTTTAGGCCAGGGATCAAAAGCTCAGTGCTACTCAAAATAAATGAGTTAGGTAGGGCCAGGGGAATTGCAGGGGACAGTCGGTAGCTAAGGAATGTATTAAGCTGAGCATATGAAGGAAAATGGGCCCAATACTTTCACAAAACCCATTTTTAAATTATGAAATACTAGGGGCCTGGTGCACAAAAATTTGTGCACTTGGGGGGGGGGGAGTTCCCTCAGCCTGGTCTGTGCCCTCTCGCAGTCTGGGACCCCTTGGGGGATGTCCACCTGTTGGCATGCCTGGCCAGCCTGGGTGAGGGGCTGATGGCTGTTTGCAGGCTGGCGAAGCCCCCCAGTGGGGACCCTCACCCCATGGGGGTATGGCCAGCCTGGGTGAGGGGCTGAGGGCCATTTTCAGGCTGCCCACAGCTCCCATTGACCCAACGTCCCAGCGAGGCTGGCTGGAAGGTTTCTGGGGTTTATTTATCTTCTATAATTGAAACTTTGTTACCTTGAGTGGAGGCCTAGGTAGGTAACAAAGCCTCCTGTTTGCTTCAGCTCCATGGCTTTTATAACTGAAACATTATTGCCGTGAGCAGAAGCCCAGCCGGCCTAGGCAGGCAGTTGCAACGGAAGCCTCCTGTTTGCTCTAGCTCCATGGCTGCTGGCCTTCATCTTGGCTGGGTTAATTTGCATACAGCCGCTCTGATTGGCTGGGGGCATGGCTTGGCTAGTGGGCATGGCTTAGGTATCTTGGAGTGATGGTTAATTTGCATACTACTCTTTTATTAGAGTAGATTTCAAGCATACAAAAAAGTATGTAACACATACATGCGTGTAGGAAATAACAGTAATAAAACAAACTCCTGTATATCTTTTTTTAAATCTAGTTAAAGTTTATTTCTTTAAGAACTTTGGCTTTGTTTTATTTTTTTAATTTTATTTTATTGCTTAAAGTATTACAATGTGTATTGCATATGTATCCTTTTTTTCCTCTTGACCTTCCCCCGGCCTCCCCTACCCCGAAGTGTCTTGTGTCCATTGATTATGCTTATATGCATGCATACAAGTCCTTCAGTTGATCTCTTAACCCCTTCCCCAACACTCTCCAGCCTTCCCGCTGTAGTCTGACAGTCTGTTCAATGCTGTTCTGCCCCTTAAGACATAGAATCTTCTAATACTTTTGAGAATCTCTCCCTGTTATCATTGTCCTGATTTTTATGTTTACAATCCCCTTGCTATTCTGAATAATTTACCCCATGTGTGAATTCCTAGCCTATCTTCAGTTCCAGTCTACATTTTATGGATATTTATTCATTGCTGTATTGATTTCTATACTATGCCTTTTTTTAATCTGCTCTCTTGTTGACTGATATTTGTGTATTATATTGAATGTTTGCCACTATGATCAATGTGATGGACAGAGCTGTATGATAATCTCTTGGTCTATGGGAGCAACTGCTTTTGTAGGGTGGGGCTAAAATCTAATGTTTATATTGGCCAAACTAATTCCAATTAAAAAAGAGCATCACCCTGCCTGCTTTCGCTCAGTGGATAGTTGGCCTGTGGACTAAAGGGTCCCAGGTTCAACTCCAGTCAAGGGCAAATGCCTGGGTTGCGGGCTTAATCCCCTGTAGGTGGCGTGCAGGAGGCAGCCAATCAATGATTCTTTCTCATCATTGATGTTTCCATCTCTCTCTCCCTCTCCCTTCCTCTCTGAAATCTATAAAAAATACTTTTTAAAAAGAGCATTATGTGGACCAACTCTATGTGAAAGAAAACACATTAAGGGCTGGATGCTATCAGCTGCTGATCTTCTGCAACATCACAGGCTGACTGCAAAAGAATAATTCTATCAGCAGCTTCATGGTGAACTGCAAAAGAATAATTCCATCGGCAGTAAAGCAATTCAGGCCGCACTGGCTTCCCCAGGACTTAGCTTACTTCAAGATACAAGGGCCTTTCGTGGACAGACCACATGGCCTTCAGACTCGTGAATATCATTTCTTCAAAAACCAGTTTTTCAGACTTCAGATTGCATAAAGTTTGACCTCACACCCACACATGTCCAGAGGGAAGACATGTTTATATGATAATTACATGGAAACAAAATGTCAGAACAGAACTCAGTGTTTCCAGTGATTATCTCTGGGGTGAAAAGCAAGTGAATTTTCTTTTTTTAAAGTTCTAGTTATGTTTATTTTTTCCCAAGGATCTTGTTGCTTTTATTCCTCATGCCATGAGGATGTAAGTAACCCAGTCACCTTTGGTTTGCAATGGCCACTCTCTCGAAGCAACCAGGGAGTCGCCTCTTGAACTAGGAATGCTTTCAGAAAGTGGTAGATTTCTTTCAAACTGCACTCCCCCTACACAGGGCTCTGAGGCAGTCCCCTGTGCCTTGTAAAAGGCATGATCTACCACAGAGTTCCCAAAGTGAAGGAAGGGCAGATCATTAAGGATCACACACGGAAAATCCATACAAAAAGCATGTTCGAAGCATGCCTCCTTACCTGTAGAGGTGATTTTTACCTTTATTTTGTGGAAATGAGTTTTCATAAAGAACACAGCTGAGCCTCACTTCATTGTTCTGTAAAGTGGCACCAATCACCCATACCCTTTGTAAGGACTTGCGCGCATTAAGAATTCAGACTACCTGGACCAGACAGGCACTCACAACTGTGGTTGATGGAGAACAGGACCCCATCACCACCACCACCATCATGGAGTAGGAGAACTATCTGGATCAGAGACTGGCACACTAGTACCTACAGGCCAAATGCAGGCAACTGCCTAAATGGTAAATAAAGGTTTATTAAAACACAGCTATGCCCCTTTCTTACAAATTAAATGGCCCAGGGCTGCTTTAGTGCTGCCATGCAGGGCAAGGAGCTACATTTTGTGCCCTGCAACACCTAAAATACTTACTACATGGTCCTTTACAGAAAAGTTTGTTGAGCCATGATCTAGAAAGTGTAAAGTGCTATACAAAAGAATTGTTATAATGCTGATGTGTCAAAAAAAATTGTAGGAAATTTACATTTCATCCCCTCCATACATAAAGCCTGCTGGCACAAAGTTTCAGATGAAAAATAGCATTTCTACTGCTGACAGCCAATTTAATCCACTCAATTTTATCACTTTTCATCCAAATTGACCACCACTTTTGCTTGAAAATACATTCCATCAAAGCAGTTTAAACCTCAAACACCGGGAAGGCAGCTGTTATGCTATTTACAGAGAAACCAATATCTTGCTCTCCCTCTGAGCCACAGCAAAAGGGGTCGGAGAATTCTCCATTAGTTTCAAAAGCTTTCATGACCAAAGGCAGACTTTTCAAGAAGACAAAAAAAGGTGGTATTTTAGCATTTAAATCCAGTTTTTGTCACAAAGGAAAATTAATTTCCACATACAACATAGTCTGCATTGGGTTGTTACCACAGAACACAATTCATTTAGGGGAGAAGGACTGAACTTAAAAGACGCATTTTCAGAAGCATTAATTCCAGGCACCAGGAAATCAAAGGGCTGGTGCTCAGACGTTGGTCTTGTAAAAAAAAGTTTTCAAGTTTTTGTAACACTGCTCTCCTTGCCCAACCTTTCCATTGTTAAAGATGGATGATGGATCTTTCTTTTAAACCACCTGGAGGGAGTGGGGAGAGAATCAACAGAACCCAATTTCAATCTCCTTAGCTACAGAAATATCATTATTTGCCCCAAGCAGGCCGCAGAAGGGCCTGCATGACCTAGAACAGGTGAATTGGCCATTTTAAGGTTCCATGAAGAGGAAAATAAAGTTAAAAAGTACTTGTCACTGTAAAGAAAGAGGCTGACAGTTTGCCTGTAAAGCTGGGTTCTGGGTACCGAAAATGGAGCCTGTGAGTCACAGGAAAAAGCAGGCACTTTTGGCTCCTCACTTCCCATCCCAGAGGTGAAATTTACCTTCGTCAACGGAAGCTCTGGGAAGAGCAGGCTGCTGCTGGGGAAATTAGTCACAGAGGGAGTTGTGAGACAGAGTTGTTTTCTGAGAAACAAAACTACGAAAGCTGTGGGCAACTTGGCACAAAGAAGTTCTCAGGCTGGTGGGAAGAAGAGGAAGGCCAGGGACTCTGGCTGCCTCTCCCAACTACCCTGCGATGGATCTGAGAAACGCAGGCGCTTGCAACGATCACAGTGGATTCTTCATGAGGCAAGAGGCGGATCTCACCGTCTGGGCTGGGGTCCTCCCTAAAGAGAGCCCATGGGTCGTTCTGGTAAAGTTGACCCCAGGACAGGCAGAGGTGCAGAACCAAGGAGGTGAGAAGGGAGAGATTTCTCTCCATGGGGCTCTGCCTGCACTGAGCCTGGGTTCAAGGACCCAGAGCAGTTCTGGCGGTGAACAAACTACTCTCAGCCAAGCCAGGAGAGAGGTGAGGAGAAGGCTGGTCCGGGGCAGTGACAGAAAACACCTGATCCACCCCAAGAGGAGGTGTGTCCTCATCCCTTAGATGAGGATCAGGGCAGAGAGCCAGGACTAAGTGGTGGGGAGGAAATGGGGGAGTAGACGTAACACTTTCGCAGTGGTGCTGGCTGCAGCATGAACCCGAAGCTGTCCAGACTCCCGTACAGAGGGTGGGATCTGGACTTCCCTGGCCTCAGGGGGAGAGGTGTCCTCCAAAACCAGGATGACCCACTCTCTCTGAGTAGGCACAACAGGCCACTCTCAGGCCATCGGAGGCCAAGGCCCATGAGGAGAGACTAGTCTTATAGCTACGCCCTTCCTGGTGGGGCTCCAGGCTGTTCCACTCAGGAGGCACATGTCTGTCCCCAGCAGGTAAGTAAGACAAGAGAGCCCTTCTCCAGAGCCCACACACCACCAAGGAGAAGAGGCTGTGGCAGGAGGCAATGCATTCAGTGTGTTCCTCCACTTTTAGCCTGAATGACACCAGAAATGACTGTTCCTGGCTACAGCTGAAGACAACTGAGGCTTGCAGAGACTAGGTCACGGGGCCAGGGCACACATCTCAGGCCACGACTGAGGCCCTCATATCCTGGCCAGTGTGGGGACGCCATCCTCTCCTGTAGTTTAAATGTAAGGTTCTTTTCCACAGAGTGGCTATGAGGTCAGGTCTGGAGTCTCCCACCCAGCTCTGCCACCAATTATTTACGTGACCCTAAACATCATCCCCTCACTATGCCTCAGTGTCCTCTACACAACAGGGATGAGAACAGTACCACCACATGGAGGGACTATAAGGATCAAAGATCAATCAAGGGCTCAGAGAAATGCCTGGTCCAGGGTGCGGCTGAACAAACGCAAGCTGGCCAGCTTGATATTACTGAGAAGGATACCTGCCCAAAAGAATAGAATGGCTCTAAATTAATTATTTAATAAGAATTCTTCCTGCTTTTTATTTTTTTAATCCACTCAAACATGCCTCCAGAGTAGATTGATAAAGATGTTCAACTTCTTACTATAGAGCTATTGGACCTAAGCAAGTTATTAGCAGAGCTACGTAATTCATTTGATTAATTTGCACTGTAATAAGCCAGGAGAAGCGACAAAACCTCAGTGCTGCTCCAAGCCCATTCTCTGGTCTATTTCAAGCATTAGAAAAGTATTCCGCAGTGAGAGTCACATAATGTGTCAGGAAACAGAAATGGTGAGCTTAACCTCCAAGGAGGACCATCAAATCTCAGTGACACCTTTGCAAACAAAGGCACTGTCTGCACAGCGAGGTGCAGGACCCCAACCACGGCTGCATCAGAGCCGGCTGGCAGCACTCTCCCTGCCTCCCCATGAGTGGCCGGGATATCCTACCCAGTCTTTCTGAGATCTAGGCTCTCGACCTGCTGTTGTGAGGGTTAAGTGAGAGGATGCATGGGATGCCCCAGTCTGGGTTACGGCACACAGTAAGTGCTTATTAAATGGTATCAGCTGTAAATCTGTATTTCATAATTCATTCATTCATTTCTAGGTGAGACATGGTGGGGAAAATTTCAACTGACTCCACTCAAAAAGGATGCTCAGGCGGGTATTTGCACAATTCTTACACAAGTTTGGACCAGGTCAGTGCATCTCTGGCTTTTGCAAACCTATCAGCAGAGCCACTGTGCTTTGGGCCAGCCTCTCAGTGGAGAACAGGCAGATGATGGAAGATGTGGCCCCTTTAGATAAAACAAATAAGAACATCAAGCTAAGAGAAGCAAAGTCCCAAATCTGACTATCACATATCAAGGGCCATTTCTGTCTGAAATGACAGCGCACCCTCAGGCAACGCTCTTCACAAGGAATTTCCCAATTACAGCCCAGAGAACTGCCACCAAGCATTCCCACTGGAAGTCCCCAGGGGTGTCCCTCAGGACCGAGCTGCAGAGGCTGTGCAGGAAGCAGAAGCCTCCTGGCACTGCTGACTCGACCCACAAAGCTGTGTCTTCCTGAACAGGTCAGAACTGAGAGGGAAGCACTATCAGATGGCCGAGAGCATGAGGGTGGGAGGTGTGGCACCCCACGGTGCCTGCCAGGGACACTCAGACAGAAAGGAAGAGCAAAGAAAAGAGGAAATTTTCCAACTGTACCACTGCAGGAAAGGAAACATTGACCAAAACACGTGAAAGAGGAAAGGCTCCAACAGGAATGGTGAGTGGATATCCTATCTAATAAAGAGGGAATATGCAAATTGATCATCATGCCATCACAAAGATGGTGGCGCCCACAGTAGAGGCAGGGTTTCTGTAACACAAAATGGCTGCACCCACAGCGGAGGCCAAGTTCCTGTAAGAAGCATTAATGAGCAATCAGCAGAGACCTGAGGCTGTGTAGTGCTGGGCTGGGGCAGGGGACCTGAGGCTGCGCCCCCACCCCCAACCAGCGGGGCTAGATAGGGGACCTCAAGGTACAACTCCCGCCCCAGTGCCGGGCCAAGGGAACTCAGGCTGCTCACCCCAGGCTGGGGTACCTCAGGCCGCGCCCCCCACCCCACTACCAGGGGAACTGAGACTGCGCCCCCCCACCCAGTGGGGCTTGATGGGGAACCTGAGGCTATGCCCTCCTCTCAGCACTGGGCTGGGGGACCTGTGGCTGCACCTCCTGCCCGGCGGGGCTTGACAGGGAATCTCAGACCACGCTCCCAGCCTGGCAGGGCTTAACAGGGGATCTCAGGCTGCGTCCCCCACCCAGCAGGGCTTGACAAGGCTATCTCAAGGCACATCCCCCACCAGGCGGGGCTTGACGGGGACCTCAGGCCGTGCCACCTGCCCCAGCACCAGCGGACCTGAGGCTGCACCCCCTGCGCTGTGGGGCTTGACGAGGGCCCTGAGACTGCACCCTCCACCTGGCAGGGCTTGACAAGGGTGGGGCCAGCTGCGTCTGGATCTCGCCCAATGGGGGTGGGGCTGGCTGGGTCTGGGTCTCACACGATTTTGAGGTGCTGCGGGTGGGCAGGGATTTGACTCTGGGTCCCATAGCATGCCCCAGAATCTGACAGGAAGAAGATTTTTATATACATTTTACTAATTTTCTTTCATCTCTGACACTTCTATTATAGAAAAAGGGCAAACAGCAATATTAAAATATTTTCTCAATTAATCCCCTTTTAATGTGTATGAATTTCAGGCACCGGGCCACTAGTTGCTAATTAAAAGGAAAACCTGCACAGAACATGGGGAGGGGAGGAATGAAGAGAAAGGAAAGGGTTCCGGACGGAAACACCTGCGCTGGCTCTGGAGATGAGTGAGAACGTGTGCAGCTCCACGTGTGCTGGGAAGTATGACTGAGGAGAAGGCAAGAGCCAGAACACAGAGGGTCTAATGTTAACATGTAAAATGCGTGATGTTTGAATGAACCTAAGGGCAAGGTGAGCCCCTAGAGAGTATTTAGCAGGAAAATGGCCCAAGTCAGCTGGGCCTTCGTCAATCTGCCTCCCAGAACCGCATTTCTAGTGACAACTGCTAGATGTCCCTGCGCACGTGGCACACGGCACCCTGTCCCTTCACCTGCTGTATCCTGAACACTGCGCCAAACCCCTCCCATCGAGATCAGGTAACTCCTTCTGCAGGCCCAGAGGTGGCTTTAAGAAGCCACTTCCTGCCCTTAGGAGGAAAGCAAATATAAAACAGGCCCCACATAGTGTGAATCTGAGACGCTGAAAACCAGCCACCATAATTACCAAGATTTTTATCTATCACCCTAAATGAGGCCTGTGCCCTCTTCCCAGTGTCTGTCACAGGAAGGTCATCTGCTGGTTCTCAGACTCCCAGTTTAGACATACAACTGGAACCGAGACTGTAAAAGAAAGAGAGGCTAAGCAGAACATGGGCTGGTGACACCAAGCAAACAGCACCATCAACAGAGGGTGCAGCCCCACCATGAACTGGAAAACAAGAGGTCCCAGGTTCACAATAAAAATCAGAAGGTGGGCGGGGACAAGCATTAACAGGTCCCTCACAGGAGCAGGGGTCACCAGCAGCTGTGCCTGCCCTGCCTCGTGCAATGACCATGAAAGGCCCAGGGGACATAGGAAAGAGAGACCTGCCCGGGGACAAGGGGGCACTGCCACTGGTGGAACCTTATCCTCTGCTGCACTGGCAGGTCACCTAAGCACACAGAAACAGAGTGGGGGCATCCCATGGGCACAGGCCTGCCATGTGAGTGAGAGCTCAGGTATGTGTACATCAATATGGCTTATACCTGGTACTGTGTCGGCTAGAATTTATTTCTATTATCCCTCCTTAGCCCTGTGATAATTCCCTTGGATTTGACAAACTCACAGCTAGTATGCGTGTCACTGCTTCATAGTCCTGGTTCCTCCTGGAGTTGAAAGTTAAAGCCAGCAGGAAGGCCTGACTCCTGCTTCCCGCCTGCCAGGAAGAACCATAAAGGAAGAGTGCCGACTCCCTGATTCCCCATGTGAGCCCTGTGACCCTGGGCAGGTGACTTACCATCCGAAAGGATACAGTGATGTTAAGTTAGACAAGCCCATATAACACCATTAGCACAGGACCTAGACACGGAACAAGCCCTCAACTTACGCTAACTACCTTCACCATCACCAGCATCAGTGTCTGATGGCTGCTTATTTTTAAACAGATGTCACCAAAAGCCTCATGGGTCACAGAGTACCACGCACAAAACAGACCCTCAAAATCACTGGTGGGAAATTCTCCAGAACCAGCAACCCAGTTTCTTCAACTAATGGATTATAATAAAGAAGAGAGGGAGGAGAGGAAGTTTTAATGGGAGAACTTGGAGACTTTAATGGGAGACTAAGAGACTTAGGAGGTCAGCTGACCAATCACAACATGCGGATGGATACACCCCTTTTAGAAACGTATTCAAACATTTGTTCCAAGTGCAAATTTGAACATTCACCAGATATTTGATGATATTTAATGATATTAAGGAATTAGTGCTAATTTTTAGGTACAATATTGATATTATAAGGCATTTTTTTAGAAAATGGGGTTCTTAGACATTATTAGAGAGATATTCCAAGATATCTGGGGATGAAATCAATGTTTTCAAAATGCTGTAAGAAGCCAGGAGGGTAGGAGGATGCCTGGACAGAGCAAGCCCAGGCCTGAGCTGACAGCTGCTGTAGTGGGTGACGAGGACACGGAAGCTCCACATACTCCTGTCTATGGTACGTATATTTGATGTATGCCTAATATAAATACGTTTTTTAAAACACTGATGGAGTCCCCTGTGGAGACAGCCTGCTCTTCTCCATGGGAACCTGTCATTAAGGAACTAGTTCGTCCCTGAACAAGGGCCCACAGGAGGCCTGGCTGTGGTCACACCTCCTTTTAGCCAAACTCCCAAAGGCCAGTGTGGATACGGTTGATATAAACTAGAGTTGATGTATAAAGCCCAGCAAAGAGCAGAACTGAGAGGCAAAAAAAAAAACAAACAAACCTGGGCCTGGTCACCTTGCATGAATTAGGTGCTAAAGCTGGAGCAGTGAGGAAGGCAAATGGTGAGCAAGGGACCCTTGAAAGATGCTGTAAAAGGTTTCACTGATACTCCATTTGAGATTCACTGGAACAGGAATGGGCCTCCTTTATAAGGCTTTCTAATGATATTGTGGGGTGGTGGTGTTTTTTTCAAAGAGCTCTTATCTTTCACAGCGATATCCTGAAATACTGAAATACTTAGAAACGAAATAATGTGAAATCTTGGATTTGCTTCAAAATACCACAAGAGACTGAGCAGTGGGCCAGGACCAAGATGAAGCAAGACTGGCCCAGAGTTACTAACTGCTGACGCCAGGTACGGGCCGGTAGAGGCTCACGGGGCCTGCCTTCATATTCTGCCCCACGTCTTGCTCTACCCCTGCTGTGCTCTCCTTGGGCCTGTGCTTCAACACTGCCAGTCCACCCTCTCGGACAGACCTTCACTTCCTCCCAGGCGGCAGGAAGGACTCAGCTAGCTGCTGATTGGTTTTTCAAATTTTAGGGCCCTTGTCATTGACCCTGTGAGCTTAATGCACTTCACAAGTTTCCCTCCTCTAAAGAGCCCATGTTTCCTCCTATTAGCAGTCTAATCCCTCCCAGCAGGGTGCTCGGAACCGTGATGGTACAACTCACTTTTCAATATGGGGTTCCAGAAGCCACATCTATCACTCTTCTATTTTCCTACATGTTTTACTTTTCCATAATAAAAAGAGTTTAAGAATTCCTTGGAGGTTTAGCCTTGTGGTTACTCATGCTTCAGTGAGAACTACAGCTAGCCCTCTAGAAAAGAGACCTCCTCGCCAGATTTCACTCACCCTAGGAAGCAGGTAGACGCTGTTTGCTGCGTGAGAAACCTTTCTCCCCTGACAAGAGGTCAGAGCCTGGCTTCCATCACTCAGTATGATGCGATTAAAGGAATAAAAACAAGCTCATATCTCACTTTTGAGTATCAGTTCAATTTGATCTCAGCTCAGAGCCTTCATCCTGAATCTGGTATTTTATTTAAAGACTACCTTCTTTTGCACAAAAATAACTCTCAGATGCATCAAGTGTGTTGGAACCCACGGGTGTCAATTACGAAGCAAGTGCTGGCGGTGTAACTGGTCCCAAGGCCCTGGCTGCTTGGGAACTTTCACATTTTATTAAAATGATGATCACATTCTGTTATCTACAGTGTGTGATTATGAATGTATTTTTTATGAGCTTGATGCTGAAGCTTACTTTTCCATTAATAGTAACTCTGCCATCATAATGAGAATAAACACTGCTAATATACCATTTATGTCACCCCTGAGCAAAAATTCGGGGACTAAATACACTCACAGGGTAAATGATAAATATCCTAAAATTTGAAAAATCAATCAACAGCTTAGCTGAGTCCCATCACCTGGGAGGAAATCAAGATCTGTCTGCAGAGGGTGGACTGGCAGCATGAAGACAGGTCCAAGGTGAGAACACAGCAGGGGCAAAGCAGGACCGGGCAGGCAGGGGGCGGGGGGAGGAAATGAAGAAGGCAGGACAAAGCAGCCTGGTAAGCAAGGGTGGAAAGGGAATGAAGGAAATGTCATCTACCGATCACATGCATGAGCCACGGATGAGCCAGGGGTTTTGGAGGTAACAGAAACACTTCCCTCCTAAGCTAAAAAGGACTCGCTGTGCCAGTCAGGAAAGTGGGAGCATCCTGAGCAGCTCCAGCAGGTTCAGCACAGGAACCAGCTGCGCCCAGGAGCCTCCCAAGCATCTCTGCTCTTCTTACAGAAGTCTCCGGCACAGGTCACACGGCCATCCCTGGGCCAAAGGTGGGCAGGGGACTCGGGTCACTCCTCCACCAAGGCAGCAAGCAATGGTAGGGAGAGCATTCTTCCCAAGGAGATCAGAAGGGAGGCAGGAAGGTACACAGTACCTCCCGTCCACCACAAGCACTGAGCCAGATGCTCTCTACTCAATTCTCACAGCCACCCTGTGAGTTTGTGCCACTGGCTACCTTTTACTGATGGGAAAACTGAGGCATAGAGAGGTCACGTGGCCTGCTCAGGAACATGTGGCAGTAAGTGACAAACTGAACTCCATCTGATGCAAGGTATCGTGTGCCCTCTAAGCCACCAGGCTGCAGAAGGCAGCAGCAAAGAGATGCAGGATGGCAGGCCAAAGGCTGCCCACATTTTGCATTCTTCTTGATGGCCACTGCTGAGAAAGAACAGAAAAATCTCTGGAGGTGAGTCTAAAACAAAGGAACTGTGCTTAAAAAGGTAAAGAAAATCTTAGAACAGATCTATCCTGGAATGCCTGATAACTTTTATCTTCAAAACCCACAGTAACAACAAATCCATTTTCTCTGATGTCTAGAGCTACAAGAGGGAGGAGAACTTTACAAAAGAAATTCCAAGTGTCATTACTAATAATCCCCAAAAAAGGGGAGGCACATTCTAGAAACTCCAGCTAAGTGCACTAGCTCTGCAGAACTGCTGTTACAGACATGGCGCTAGGATCCCAGGAGGCAGGCATAACTATGTCTGCACCTCACTCTGCTTCCTAAGGATCATAACAGACACATCTACTTACCCCCTGAGAGCTGGGAGCTTGCTAAAGACAGGCATGGTGTCTGGTTCATCCTTATAACCCAGGACCAGATTTGGGTAACAAAGAACGAATGCTATTCATAGATGAACTATCAATGTCTTTGCAGTCAAAGAAAAAACTCTACCTAGGGAGGTAAATGCCATTTGAGGGGTGTCTCCTATGACCTCACACTTTTTGTGGCTCATGTCCAGAAGCATCTCCCAGGGTAGGGAAGCCACTGCAGTTGGAGAAAGGAAGCTAAAGGCTAGGCACCTGGAAGGCCCTAAATAAGTATGTGCTAAAGGAGTTGGTAGCAGCCATCTGTCTGTTACTCAACGTCCTCTCCAGGCTCAGCAAACTAAACTTTCCCCTAACACTGAGAGCCAGAAAAAGTCTGCCTCCTCTAAGGACCATGTTTCCTCCTATCCCTCCCACCAGGATGCTCCGAACCCTGGTGAGGCCATGGCACAACTCACTTGCACTCTGGGGTTCCAGAGTCACACCTATCACTCTTTAACCATTACTCTGAACAGCTGGATCCATTCAACAGACTGTCAGTCCCTTCGATATTTATGGGGCTCCCACCATATGCAGGAGCTGTGTCAGGCAATGAATATACAATTAAGAAGATAATGCTCCCAGTCCCCAAGCAGCTCCCAGCTGGTGTTCTATCACAATTTGCTTCAGAAGCAGGTAATGCCAACCATACGAGACACCTCGTTTCCTTCTTCTGTAATAACTAAGGGCGTGAGAAGGGCCCAGCAGTTTCAAAGCTGCGATCTATGGCTGGCTTTCCCCTCAGCTCCTTCCAGTCATTCTTTTAAACATGACGAGCCTTTTCTGCTGTCCAGTCCACCTTTTGTTTCCTTGATGAGCTCGCCTTCCAGAGCAGAGCAGGGTTAGGAGTCTGGGCTCCGGTGCTGGCTGATTTGAATCCAGCTCTGCTTCTGACCAGCTGGAAGCTCTGGGGCAAGTTACTTAACTTCGCAAAACGCCACGTGTGAGCAGAATCTTCCTCACAGGATGCTGCTGAGGACTGCAGCAGTCAATCTCTGTAAAAGCCTTAGCAAGGTGCCGGAAATAAAAGTGTGCACCCCACAGCCGGCTGCTGGCACTACAGTAGCTGGTATATAATTAGCGTGTTTATACTAATGTTTGTCCCCTGCCCAATTAACCTACTCCTGCCACTCGTTTCCAAAGTTAACCATCACAGGGTGTCAAGAGCAATCTTTCTACCTCTAGTCCTTGGCCCCTGATGCTCCCTAGCTAATAAGCGATGGCTTCGTGTTGACTTTGGGTTCTGAGCTGTCCAGATGCGAGATGCCAGATCACTGAGCATGAATGTGTAGTGTTCAGGGTTTGAGTGCAAATGGGTGAAGTGAATTTTTTTAAATACTTTTTTTTATTGATTTCAGAGAGGAAGGGAGAGGGAGAGAGAGACAGAAACATCAACAATGAGAGAGAATCACTGATTGGCCGCCTCCTACAAGTCCCACACTGGGGATTGAGAGCATGTGCCCTGACCGAGAATAGAACTGTGACCTCCTGGTTCATAGGTCAACGCTCAACCACTGAGCCATGCCAGCCAGGCGGGTGAGGTGGTTTTAATGCTTTGAGAGACACCTAGAAAAGCATGTTCAGGAACTCCCTTTTAATTGCGATGAGTCACAAAAGAGAAATTCAAAGGTTGGGGTACTTCAAGTAGTCATGTTATTTACATTGAGATGTTTCTTCTTCTGAAATGGAAAGAGAAGTACATCAACTTCTCCCTCACACTCTCATCACTCCACTCCAACACGTGATTACAACCCTTCCTTGGCAAAAGCCAACTCTTTCACAGAACAACAAGACAAGCATCACACAAAACACTGTAAAGAGCTCAATTAATACTAACAGAGAGGGTCCCGCAAAAGTCTTGCTGCAATGAAATGCTAATAATATTCACAGATGAAAGATCACTGACAGAACCTCACTTTGCAAACAAAATAAAGAAAAATCTATCTGGAATAGTATACTCCACTGAAGGAACATCTGTGCTACAGCCTCAACATCTCAGCTTGTTCTTGATAACCATCAACTCTACTGCTCTGGGGGTTAGGAAATCACAGAAATCTCTACACCAAGAATGTCAAACTCGAGGCCCACGGGCCACATGCCTCATTTATTTGGCCAGTGTTAGCCTTTGAGTTTGGCATGCTTGCTCTACACATACCCACTGCTCCTTCTGCGGTGGAATGCAACATTTCACTCTCTGGCAGCTAACAAGAGACACATGCAAGTGGAAGGTATGACTGGATTCTCAGGTGTGTGTACACATGCAAACATAAGAGACTTGTAATAAACACCATCATGTGACCACCATATACACACTCCTGTATGTATTTTATATACCAGTTATGCAATCAGAAACTAGCCTCCCAGCCTTCCCATTGAGTATGGGGATAATTAATGGTTTCTGATTTTTTTAAATAAACAACTTTATCATATCAAAGAAGTATCTTCATTCTTCGTTTATAAAGAATATTTTTATCACATATCAATGATCAATATTATCAAATGGCTTTTCAGTACCCATAAGACCAATGTCTGTTTTTTTTCTTTTGATCTATCAATGAGCTGACGTGATGAATTTCCTAACATACTAAGCTATCCTTGAAATCCTATATAAATCCTTTTATATGGATTGTTCCTTTAATGTGTGACTGAATTTGACTGGATAATATCTTTCTAGAATTTTTATGCATCTGTGTACAAATGAGGTGAGTCTATAGTACTGTTTCTTAGACTATCTTTGTTGGGTTTTTATTTCAAAGTAAAGCACACTTGAACCAAGATATAGAGATACAATCTATGTATAGATACATACAGCTATATAAATACAAATATATATATCCATAGATTATGCTTTAAGGAAATATAAATAGCAAAGGGCTTTTCGGCAGGCTTGAAGAGTTTTCTAGAAACCATCATAAAACCATACAGGCTTGCTACCTTCCAGGAAAACAATTGTTTAATTACTTTTATAACTTTCTTCCACCAGTTATTTGGTACCCTTCAGGCAGTTTGCCGCATCATCAATCAATTTTGTTATCTTAAGAAATGTTGTCTTAGAAAATAAAATAGTCCACTTCATCCATATTTTCACATTTGTCAGCACAAAGTTGTATGTGACATTCTCTCCTGTGTTTAATCCAAGGGTAGTATGTTGTCTTATTTTTAACATTACATATTTATGTCTTCTCTCTTATTTCCTGGCCAAAAGTACCCAAATTTTCAAGTGAATAATATGTTTCAAAGAACCAGCTCTTACCTTTCTTTATCAAGTGCAGTGCTTTGACTATTTTGCTAGCATCTGTTTAGCAGGCTGGACCTATTCCTGGGAAGTCCCCAAGGCAGCCAACATCAGCGTAAAGACACAGACTCCGAGCCTTACCTCGATGAGCTTCCTTTCATAGGAGCTTGCTAGTTCCTCAGCAACTTCTCCCGGCTTCTGTTCAACAACAGTGACTTCTCCATCAACATTCCAAAGGTTGGGTACCACTGTAGGGGGAAAAAAGGCATTCCATGAATATTTTAGCAGTAATCAAACATTATTCTTCCAGGAAAAAATAATAATACACACACACACACACACTAATAAAAGGTAATATGCTAATTAGACTGGGTCAACCGGCCATCTTCTGGATGTCCAACTTCCTTCTGGACAAAGCCATGGTGGTGGGGGCCAAGGCAGAGGCAGTTAGAGGCAATCGGGCTGGCAGGGGAGAGCAGTTGGGGAGAGATCAGACCGGCAGGGGAGGGCAGTTGGGGGCAAGATCAGGCTGGCAGAGAAGGGCCATTGGGGGTGAGATCAAGCTGGCAGGGGAGGGCAGTTAGGGACAAGATCAGGCAGCAGGGGAGGGCCGTTGGGGGCGAGATCAGTCCAGCAGGGGAGGGCAGATAGGGGCCATCAGGCAGACAAGACAGTTAGGGGCAACCAGGCCAGCAGGGGAGAGCAGTTAGGGGCAAGATCAGGCTGGCAGGGTAGGGCAGTTAGGGGCAATCAGGCAGGCAAGCAAAGGGGTTAGGGGAAATCAGGCAGAGATAGTTAGGGCTGATCAGGCAGGCAGGCAGATGAGCGGTTAGGAGCCAGCGGTTCCAGACTGTGAGAGAGGGATGTCCCCGATTGGAGAGGGTACAGGCTGGGCTGAGGGAATCCCCTCTCCAGTGCATGAATTTTGTGCACCGGGCCACTAGTGTGTGTGTGTGTGTGTGTGTGTGTGTGTGTGTGTATTCTTTTCCAAGTAGCTTCTCCAGAGAGAAAGCTCTTTTTAAGAGGGAAAAAGAATTACGATTACTAATTACTTCAACATTGCAACATTTCCACCCAATGGAACAGTGCAATAAAGTAAATGATAACACATATTTTAAAATGGAAGAACTGCCCTAGAGACAGATGCACATTCCAGGGGGAAACAGACAGTGGGCTAGAAGACAGGAAAGCCTATACTTGAATCCTTAACTTGGTCAAATGTCTTTTTTTCCAATAAAAAGTTTTCCTATGAGGCTGTGACTGCCTAGAGCCAAGTGAACTGGCAGTGGGGGTCAGAGTGCATGTGGAACCAATAGGAGTTGGCACTGATAAACTGTACTTAGAGTGAAGGCTCTGGAAAAACTCTAAAACCAGTGCACAATGGCAATGCATAGAGAGACTGGCTCCCAGATGAGCAAAGGAGCTGGCAGGGTGTTTGAAAGTGAAGTTGAGAGAAGAGGAAGGGACATGGAGGTCAAGTGAAGAAGCTGTGGCTTTAATGAACAGACATTAAAGGTGTTGCATGTGCAGTGATTGTAAAACAATGTTTTAGGAAGATCGAATGATGGAGAGGAGGGACTTGAGTCTGTCCTAAGTATTATAGGGGGTGGTAGATTCTCTATAAATATTTGATGTGTGCAATGACTAGACAGAGGGTAGATGGAGGAGTAAGAAGGAAACATCATGCAGCATTAGTCTACGTAAGATACAATAGAGGCTTGAATTAGGGCACTAGCCTTTGCAGAGGTTGGACATTGAAAGCAGGGAAGACAGTCAAAGGGTTCAAGGGAGTAGGAGGGGTTTGACTTAGGCACACACTGAGTCAAAACAAAGCAATTCAGTAAATGCTCTTGAACACAGCATACTCCATACTCTCAAAACAGCCAACTGAACAGCCTGGATCAACCCGGAGGGCTTTACTGTGTAAAATTTTAAAATGAAAAGAAAAGCTTCCATTAAAAAAACTAACACGACTGACATCAATAGGTATTTCTACTTTTAGGTAAATACCCATATATGTTTACTTTGTAGAAAAGAGTAAATAAATAAAAGCTGGGAATGAGCCAGATAATTGCAATAAAAGCAGAACAAGAACAGGGAAGAGCTGCCCCAGCGGTTAAGAAAAAGACCCAGTGGTGGCAGTAAGGACATGGACCAGCCCAAGTTGGAAACGAGCAACAACTGTGCAGATCCAGCCTCCGGGTGTCTGCGAGGTGTGATGAGGTGGCCAAGAGGCCAAAGGAGAAACCTAAGGCCAGGCCTGCAGTGACTGGGATCTGAGAGACGAGGAAATGGGTGAAAGGCAGTGGCACCAAGGGAGACAGTGAAGTGGGCAAAGGCTGGGCAAAAATGGGAGTTGCTGAGCCTGAACTGCCTTGTAGCTCCACTCCAGCCCCCTCGCTAAGCCTCCACCAGACCACAGCTGGTTGGAGCTCACAGAGGCAGCAAGCCCCTGAGTGACAATAGGTAGCACACAAGGACGAAATCCTAAATTGTTCCCGCCCCGGTGGTGACTACAGCTCCGCCCCTGCCATAGGGAGTGATCAAACAACAACCTAAAGCCTGAAATATGTGTTAAAAAAAACTGTAAAGGACTTCCAGGTAAAGTTGACAGACTGACACACTAATTTACATTCACATCTTCTCAGAATCCCACTGAAACACCAAATTAAAAGTCCTTTCTAAAGGCCTCACACCCTTAAGGAGAAAGAGAATGAGAAAAGAAACAAGACAATCAAATTTTAGAAGCTAAGAAGCAAGTAGGTAACCGGACAGAGAAAATGTCATTCTTAGCTGAGTGGGCAACACCGGACACCATCTGATAAGAACAGAACAACTCCCAAAGGCCAGGCTCTTCCGGGAGTGGGGAGAGCACGGCGCTCAGAGCAATGTAACTGGAGACTAAGGGTTCCTTCTCCAGAAAAGGTAGAACCGTAGGTTTGGACTAAGTTAAAGGCAAGGGTATCTTATGAAAAACAGGGTTATAAATAAAACACACTGGTCAAGGTTCTATCACCTCCTCACCCCCTCCCTCAGCCTCCCATTCCCAGAATAGCTGGCAGCCAACTTATACTTGAAAGCAAAGGAAGATAAAATAGTTTTCTATAAATCTAACTAACTTGAGGGGAAAGATATGAAGAGATCAATTGGGGGGGGAAGGGAAGGGTCTATCCAGTGAAAGAGCAGAGCCAGATCACCCCCAAGAAAATGATGAAAGATTCTAAATCAGTGTTTTAGTCCCCACACCTGCCTCTGATAGACAGCCAGAATCAACTTCCACTTGAGACGAGCACCTAAGTTGGAAAGACAGGGACCAGAATAACCAGACAGAGAAAAATAACTCATTGGAAAGAGAAACAATTTAGGGAGAAGTACACTTCAAGAGCAAGCTATCAGTAATGTTCCCAGAGAGAGAGAGGATATGGTGTAGCTGAGAAACAATAATAGAGCAATATTTATTTTCAAAGGAGAAAAAAATAACATAGAGAGAGCGAAAAGCTCTTTTGGAGAGCAAAGCTGTGATAGCCAAAGGGAATACTAGATAAACTAGTAAAGACGGGGACGGTAGGAAAATGTCCAGAAAATAGAGGCAAAGGGTATGAAATGGAAAACAAGAAATGAAATGAGGAGTTACCACATGAGAAGAGTTTTAAAAAGCGGGGTGGGGAGGACATAACACAGAGAGGATGAAAACAAAGATGTAATTCCAGAAATGCCCCGGAACCAGGAGATGGGACAGCTGAGCTGGGGGAGCCCCGAGGGCGGCCACAGGAAGACACGTCATGCACCTCGCGGTGAAGTCTCATCATGGGGACAAAGAGAGGTCACAGCTCCAGCGGAAAGCAGAATCCTGCAGCGGAGGGAAATGGAAAACGCACAGGGTTTCTGAACAGCAGGCTGTGGGCTGGAAAGCAATGAGTGACACCGTTGCCATCCTCCAGAGAAGGCTCTCCGAGCTAGAATGATGCACCACGCCAAACCATATGAGAAGCAGGTGAAGACACTTGCAGATACACAACCTCTCAAAAACTAGAAAAGAGAAGAAATCTAGTTACAGGAAAACAGAGATTCCAAGAAATAGGGGACCCGACACTAACATGAGAAAATCATTGATAACAGCCAAAAAGTAAAAACAACATATACAGCCATCACAGGTGACTGATGGATAAAGAATATGGGGTCTAGCCATACAATGGACTAGTATTCAACCAAGAAAAAGAATGAGGTACTAGTATATGCTACAATACAGATGAGCCTTAAAAACATCATGCTAAGTGAAAGAAGCCAAATACAAAAAGCCTCGTATTTCATGATCCCATTTATACATAATATTTAAAAGGAGAAAAAAATATTGGCTTCCAGGGATGGGAAGAAGGGACGAGGAATGATTGCAAATGAGTACCACAGGACTTTTTTGGGGGCGATAAAATGTTTTGAAATTACACAATCTTGTGAATATACCAAAACACCCTGAACTGAGTACTTGTATGGTATATGAATTGCATCTCAATACAGGGGAGGAGGAACAGCAGCGGCCCCTGTGGCAATGACAGCAGTGAAGTGGGGGGAGCAGGACCACAGAGCGGCCAAGCTTCCAGCCACAGAGGCCAGAGGGCTCCAGTTGTGACAGCTGCCTCAGTGTAAGCATACTGAGGAAATCTACATAACTAGGAGAGCATTTGGAGATGAATCAGTATTAAATATATAGAACATCAACCAAGTTAAAATAAAATGGTAAGTATTAACTCAAAAGAAATTTTAAAAAGTTGTGCAAAAATAATGATTATGTACCTCACGGCTCAGTTGGATGGCATTTTCAGAGTCATAATAATGTAATCATGACCAGGGATCGAACCAAGATGATTATATGTCTGTGCCGCAGGATGTGTGTGTGTATATTTTGTGGGGGCGGACAGATCAAAGAAAGCTAATCATCATCTTCCACAGAGAGAAATCAATAAATAGTACCTACAGTGGAGAAATCAACAAGTGGCAACAGACACGTCATTCAGAGATATCAAGGTAACTACCAAAAGAATTGGTTAAATGGTTTAAAGCAGTGCCCTGGCGGGGTGACTTGGTGTGAGCATACTGAGTTTCAGCCCACACACTGAAGGGTCGCGGGTTTGATTCCTGGTCAAGGGAATGTATCTGGGATGCAGGTTCGATCCCCAAACCAAGTGGGGGCCCATGTGGGAGGCAATCAATTGGTGTGTGTCTATCACATGGATGTTTTGTTTTCCTTTCCCCACATCCCTCCACTCTCTCTAAAAAACCAATGGGAAAAAATACCGAGGATTAACAAAAACAAAGTTTATAGCAGTTGCTCATGGGGAGTGAGGAATGGGGAAGGGTGATGGCTAGAAGCATCAAGTCTTTTACAATAAGTTATGTACAAAAGTTTGATTTTTAAAGAGCTAAGTTGGATGTTAAGTAGAAAACAGAATTTGAGATGAGGTGGCACAAAAAAAATGAGATTTACAAAGTTTGCTAAGATAAGAGCAGTGCCCTTCAGAGGCTGGATGCAGCTGGTGAGCAGAGCCTGGTGCTAAGGCCCATGGAAGGAGTAACTGGAGTGTAACACACAGCACAGCCAACTGTGCTGCCCACCTGACCTGATCCTGCCTCCACCACAGGTCTGCAAGGCAGAAAGAGATGGCCATGCGGGACGTCTGCATATGTCTTTGGAAATCAAGCCACGCCTCTGCCCTCAGGCCCCAGGCTTCTGTGGGCACATGTAAGAGAAATCCACAATCTTCTGTACCGAAGGAGGCAGGTGCATCGATCAGATTTTTAACCTCACACCTGGGGACAGACCTGGGAGAGTCAGGAATTTATAGCAGGTCTCTTAGAAACTAGCCAGTCAACCTTCCCCTGCATCTATCTGACTGCCTGCTGCCTCGGTTCAGGCTCCTGCAGCTTTAACGAACACATTCCATATATGACTTCTATGCACATAAAAAGCCAGTGACCACAACGCTGCAATGACCAGAACAACAGGTCGCTATGACGCCCATTGCGGCCAGTGAACCTGGCCTGATCAGGGGTGGAGCTGGCCGGCCAATCTCCCGAGGCCCCTCTCCCCAGCCTCTCCCTGGATTAGCCTCTCCCACCCTGATGGAGGGCGGGGTAGCCAGCCAACCCCCCACCATGGCCCCTGATCACCCTCTCCCACCAAAATAGGGGGCAGGGCTGGCCGGCTGGCTGACCTCCTGCAGCCCCGCCCCACAGCCAGCCCCACCCCAGTTGGGCCCCCACCACCCCAATCCGCTTGCAGCCTCTCCCCATGGCTGGCTGTGCCCGACTGCCCCTCTCTACCCCAATAACCAAACTTCTGCAGCCCTTCCCCCAGCCAGCCCCACCCCTGATTGGCCTCTCCCACCCAGATGGAGGGTGGGGCAGCTGGCCAAGCCTCCTGTAATCCTTCCCCCAAGCCAGCCCCATCCCGATCAGCCCCCACCACCCCACTGGCCCGTGGCCCCTCTCCCTAGCCAGCTCTGCCCCCATCACACACCCCCACACACTAATCAAAGGTGGGACTGGCCAGCCAACCTCCCACAGCCTCTCCTCTGGCCACTGACCCCCAAATGGCCCCCACCCCACCCCATTCAGGGGCAGAGCTGGCCAGCCCACACCCACAGCCCCTCCCCATGGCCAGCCCCGCCCCTAATTGGCTCCCCTACCTCAATCAGGGGTGGGGCCCATTGGCCAATCACCCACAGCCCCTCTCCTGAACCAGCCTGGCTCTAATGGGGCCCAGATCACAGTGGGCTGGCCGGCCAACTTCCAGCTGTCTTCTCCTCCTGGCAGGTCCAGGCCCAATCAGGGCCAGGCCAGCTGGACCCCACCCATGCATGAATTCATGCACTGGGCCTCTAGTAATACTTGTATTATAAAACACTGACCCCAACTATATCATTCTTTGCTCCTCAGTAGGCACCTCTAAGATGGCCCCTGGTGTTCACATTTTTATAACCTCCACCCTTGAGTGTGGGCTGGGCTTATTGAGTCACTTCTAATGAACAGACTGTGGAAGAAACAACGGATGTCACTTCTAAGATTAAATCATAAAAAGACTGCAGCTTCTACGTTGGGTGCCCTCACTCACTCACTCTGAGGAAAGCCAGCTGCCATCTCATGAGCTGCCATATGGAGACCCAGGTGGCAGGAAAATAAGTATCCAGCCACACTAGTCAGCAAGAACCTGGGGCTGGCCACCAGCCAAGGAGCAGAGATGGCTCCTCCCCCAGTGGAGCCCTGAGATTCCACAGCAGCCCTGTGAGACACTGCAAGCCAGAGCACATGGCTAAGCTGTGCCTGGATTCCTTCCTACACAAACTGAAACAAGTATACATCTGTTGCTTTCAGCTGCTAAATTTTGGGGTAATTTGTTACACAGCAATGGATAGCTAATAACAGTGCCTTCGATTATTCAACAGGGACTTCTTTGGACACTAACTCTGAATGAGACTGAGTTAGACCATGAAGTTACAATGGTGGTGACATGGCTCCACATGAATGACATTTATTCATAAGAAGGAAAACTAAGAGGAGGACTTGGCCAATACAGCTCAATAGCTTAAGGATCAATATCAGGGAAATGAAGAAAGCCATTTAACCAGCCAATAACTGCTCTATTGGCAAGGTCAATATGGAATGAGGCACAAGGAATCAGCTCATCTCGTTAATTTAAGGTGATATAAGTACCACGTCAGATCTTTTAATTTTCAAGTAAAGAAGATTTCATTGGCCTGCAGAGCAAGACAACACCTGGGTGTTTAAGGAAGGCAGCACAACAAAAGGCTGAGTAACAGCTAGCCATCTGAGAACCCCAAGGACAGGATGCATGTGATGCCCCCAATAAGCCAGTCAACCTGGAGAGGATCAGGTGTGATTGAATTATGAAAGTCAAATCTAAACAATAAATACAGATGTCTGCAATGGATCAAACTAAAAGTTTGGTTTTTTTACAGATGCATGGCTTCTGAGAGTATTCCATAAGTTTTAGAAAGACAATCGAATAGCCCAGGAGAAAATCATACTTCTACCTATTCATGTCAGTAACAGCTCATCCTGAATTCAAGGACACAGCCTTGAAACATTGGTCAGCACTGCAATCGCAAACCTAAAACTTAATCATCACTAATTCCAGTCCATATTTTGAGTGATTTTGATGGTTGCTCAGAACTTGACATTCTGCCCTGACTGAGGACAAGAGGCATGCAGCTGCCCCATGCAACAAGACAAAGAGTCTGTCGTCTACATGTGAGGTACTTCTGTTCTGGATAAGAAACTTAAGTTGTACTGAAAAGGCCAAAGATCTGTCCAAAAGCAAAGTGAAGTAGGGGATGTATTTCATGTGCTAACCAAAATTTGAGGACTGCATCCATATGCAATGGTCCTCATAATGGCCTGGCCGGTGTGGCTCAGTTGGTTGGGGGTCATCCCATGCACCAAAGGGTCACTGGTTCAATTCTTGGTCAGGGAAATGCCCAGGGCACATTCCTAGTAGGGCATGTGCAGGAGGCAGCTGATTGATGTTTCTCTCTCCCTCTCCCTTCCTCTCGCTCTAAAATCAATAAAAACATTTTTAAAATTAAAATAAATAAAATGACATTGCTCCATCTTATATAACACTTCAGAGTCTACAAAGCACTTCACCAGCTCACTGGAGCACTGTTACGAACACTGCTTGTTTTGTGGGTGACTGCTGTCTTGTAGGGATCAGGGTCCCCTGATCCAGGAGGAACCTTCTCCACTGAAACCTCAACATGCCTCCGAGTTCCCATCACAAGGAACCTGGCCTGCTGAACTCAGCCTGGCCATCTAAGCTTCTACCCAAGGTGAATATGCCCATGTTCCCTGTCTAACACAGGATGCCCCACTGACCCAACCCATCTGGTTAACAGCCACATAACTTGCCGGAAAATCTGCACTTTATTAACTTGCATACACGCTGACTAGCCAGCTATCTCCTCCTGTGTTTCCACGATGGCATCATTACGGACGTTAGACTCCAAATGGAAACATTTGGCAGAAGCAATAAGCTTTCTCTTTTTAAATCCAAGTAGTCAGACACTAAAACTGTGTTTGGTAGCAGCACAAACGCTGACTTTAAATCAGAGCTGTTTTTCATGTTATCTGGGTTTGTTAGCACCATGAGCAGGTCACTGAAACTCAGAGAACATGACACCGTTTTTCAGCTCCTTGCAGTGCCGTTACAGTGTGGAGGTGTCTGTGATAAGTCATCCGAAGTAAGTAGACATGATGCTGGTCTCACTAGCGGGCACAGCGAACACATGGAGTTTTCTGCCTCAATTATTTTAAGCAAAATTTCAGATACCATGGAGAGCAGCATGGCAAACAGTGTGATAAGGTTACTGTTTTGCTTTCCATTTGAACAAGCTTAGCATGACCCCAGATGTAAACAGTGGGAGGTGCTGATGGCGAAAGAGAGTAAAGAACTATTTTTAATTCAGAGACAGTTCCCTTGAATATCCTAATGGCCCTGTGACAGCAGGCCAGGCTCGGTGTAGAGGGAAATCTAGGACAGTTTCAGGTTCCAAAGGAGAAAGGCTTGCCCTGGGCGAGATGACAAGGGTCCCTATAGGACAGTAGGCACCCACAGCTGTTCCAGCAAAGGGCCCAGACTCCACAGCACAGCAATCTTCATTTTCCATGGGCACAGCCAACAAGACAGTGTGCACTCTGCTATCAGACAGATGACCAGGACAAAGTCTGCCCCACCACTCACCAGTGAGTGACCTTGGGAAAGTCTCCCATTTATTCCCTCAACACCTTGCTGCTGAAGATTCATTATACACCAGGCACTAGACGCTAGAGATACAGGGATGGAAAAAGTGAATGCCCGTATGAAGCAACTCAAAATAAAGAACTACCTACTTACCCTGTCAGGCTATGAGAAATGCTCAGGGAAGGTTAAAGCATGAGAAAACAATGGTGGAAGAATACTAATTAAATAAAATATAAGCAAAGGCCACACTAGAGAGATACCATCAGAGCAGAGACCAGAATGAAGTGGGGACATGAGCCATGCGAAGCTCTGGAAGAAAGCATTCCTGGGAAATGCAAGTGCCAAGGCCCTGAGTTACACACAGACCTAATGTGTTCCCGGAATAGCAAGGAAGCCAGTGTGACCAAAGGATAATGGATAAGAGAGATGGACAAGAAATGAGACCATAGAGAAAATGGCATGGGTTTTCACACTATGGTATTTTATTCTGAGCAAAAGAGGAAGCCCCTGGAAGATCCTGATCAGACGTATTTTTTTAAAGATCACTCTATGAAGGGGAAAGTGGGAGGCTGGGAGAGGAGGAGCAGGTGTCAGGAGGAGAGGCGCATAGCTCGGGCCTCCCTACGAGGAAGGACTTGCCTTCTGTTACAAACAGTGCAGGCAGTTGGCAACCTCCAGGTCCAGGGCCCTCCTGGGCCACCCTTGCCAATGGCTGAGCACAGAAAGGTATTTCTGCCCAATGTGGGACCCCGCTGATGGACAATCTTTGCCCAGATCTCCCCACTGGGCCAGGTGAGCAAAACTGTTGGATCTGCAATGAAGTCTGAGGCTTTCCCTGCCCAAAGCTGCATGCACCCTTCATTTCTCATAGGCACAACCCCCAATACGCCTCCTGTACTCCTAACTTTGTCTTGGCATCTGCTTCCTAGAGGATCCCCTATAGAAGTGTCCAGGCCAGAGGCGATGGATCCTGGTGACAGCAATGGTGTGAGAAGGAGTGAAAGAAGGCAAGAAGGGAAAGTCAGTGAGAGAGTTAATAGATTTAACAGGAGTCTGGGTGAAGACAGGAGTCAAGGTAGCACCAAGATTCTTGGCTTCAGGAACCTGGAAGGATGGAGTTATCATTGCACGGACTGGGCAGCCTGGGGAAGGAGCAGATGCGTTGGGGAAGAGGTGATGACCATGAGGAGTTTGGCTTCCACACAAGTTATGTTTGGTACAACCATCAGTCATCTGAAAAGAGAGAGCACAAATGCTGACGCTGTAAGTCTGAAGCTAGGACTAGATGTATGGAACCAGGAGTCAATAACATCTAGAGGAGAGGAACCACAAGACTAGGTGAGCTCACCAGCCTTTGGAAGCTGAGTTTCCTCCTACCCTATCTAATAAAGAGGTAATACACAAATTGACCCTCACACCCTTGCATCACAAGATAGGCACCCCCAAGTCATCACAAGATGGCTGCCACAAGATGGCCGCTCCTACATTGTCACAAGATGGCTGGCAGGGGAGGGCAATTGAGGGCAACCAGGCCTGCAGGGGAGGATAGTTGGGGGTGACCAGGCCTGCAGGGGAGGGCATTTGGGGGTGATCAGGCTGGCAGGGAAGCAGTTAGGTGTCAATCATGCTGGCAGGGGATGGTTAGGTGCCAATCAGGCCAGCAGGGGAGCAGTTAGGGGACTATCAGGCGGGCAGGCAGAGTGGTGAGGGGCAATCAGGCAGGCAGGCAGGCAGGTGAGCGGTTAGGAGCCAGCAGTCCCAGATTGCGAGAGGGGTTCCAGATTGGAGAGGGTGCAGGATGGGCTGAGGGACAACCCCGCCCCAGTGCACAAATTTCATGCAATGGGCCTCTAGTTACAAAATAATCATAATGACAGCCCTCACTCCAAAGAGCCCCAGGATGGAACACCACTGCCACTGGCCCACTCGGCTCCGGTTCACCAAGCCAGGTGTCACCAGGAAAGCAGGTCTCTGGCCTCTCAGGAGAGTTCCTGTGACTTAGCATTGAGCGTGCATGGCTTTGTAGGGATGGGGCAACAGATAAACTCTGGCTGCTACTCAGCTAACTTCGACCTTGGGGAAGAGAGTTCCCCAAAACTGAGACACCTTCATTCAACCTAGAGTTCTCAGGAGAAGCCAGGCCATCATACTTGGGGAATAAGGTGGATAGAACACACAAGAGACTATGGCATAGAAAAGGGACAGCAGCTCCCTGCCCAGGTCTCATGTTTCAGCATCAAACATCTCTGGGCAGCAATGAGCTGCTGCTCACTGAGCTACTGCTCACTGAGCCCTAGGATTCATATCATGTTATTTAAGGCTCCATATTGCCACTGCAGAGAGCAGAAAATAGAGGTTTGGATTATTTTTTTAACACTGTAAATTTTGGACCCAGTAATACTAACCCCAGACTGCCTGACCTCAAAACACCACACTCTTCCCAACTCACCACACTGTCTTCCTTCCATCTGAGGCCCACTCCCCAATGTGGTCCCAATGTCCACTTGTGACAGACTGCCAGGGACATGGGCGAAGACACCAAAGGAAAGGCACTTCCCTACATGCATCAAACACACACATACACAGAGACGCTTACATTTTGGGTTGCCTACTCACAGTATAAGAGCATTATAAATGTCAAACTCTCCAGAAAGTAGAAACCAAATTCGTCAAACACTGGCTATGAACCCACCCATCTCACAGATATGATTTGCTAGACTTTAACCAGAAGGGGCCATGTGGTAGCCAAGCTAAGAAAGTGTTACCAGGAGGATGTCCTAACAGGTGATGGTTGATAAATCTAACCACAGTTGCAGACTCACTTGCATCACTCAAGAACAGGACCAGGAAACTGGGATCGAGAGTGGATTGTTTTTAATAACTGATGAGGACGCATGTATGAGAAGTGTGGCAGACACACAAGGCATCCTTAGGTCAAACCCTGGCTCTGTCACTACCTGGAGTGAGAACTTAACACATTACTTTACTTCTCTGACCCTCAGTTTCCCCATCTATAAAATGGGGATAGGAGGCTTTCTTGTGAGGATTACACAAGAGGAGAATATAAACTACTTTGTATTCTCACCCCAAGCTTCAAAGACAACAGTTTTAAAAGACAAATGCAAAGTGACGGTCTGCCTTCTTTTTCAAATCAGAAAACCTTTCGTTAGAAGTTTCTGTCTCCTCCAGGTTTTCCAGAGAAACACGCTCACCTGTTTCGATCCACATCTCTCTTCCAAGAGATCATCTAACTTGTAACACACACGCAGGGGCAGCTGGGAAGGGCCGCGGCATAAAACCGGAGCTGTCATCACACCCTTTGCCAGGCACACTTTCACCTGCTCACGCGGCACAACCTAGCAGCAGAGGCTCTGTGGAAACCTGAGCTGTTTCTCTCCCTACGAGAAAAGCGCTGTGGTGGTGAAAACCACTTCCTCTGCTTGAGTAAAGCACGCAGCAGGGCATGCCAGTGATTTCTTGCCCTGGTCTACGTGGTACAAAGTGCTTCCTGAGCAGACCTCTGAGCCTCACTGCACTCGAGAGCTCAGGGAGGGCAGCTTACCCGCAATGGGGCAAGGTGGCATGGACGGTTCCAAATGCTGTTTGCAAAACTGCTCATTCCAAACTGCAGATGTGCTCAGGTTCGAAACTGAAATTACTACCAGAAATGTATGTGATGTGGTTCTATTTGGGGGGAGGCAGTAGGGGAAGGAGGGAGGAAGAAGGACACCATCCAGATGTGGACCTGGAGGTCTGAGCAAGGATATAGGATGCCACTAGCTGCTGACCTTCATAACTTGGATGTGGAGAGCAGTAGATAACAAGCAATGCTTTCATTCTAAATCTTTGGATCATTTTGTTCGAAACAAGCATGGGCGACTTTTGCAATTCATTCCTAAAGCAGCAGAGCTACCCACATCAGAGGCAGAAATTGTCATCTGTAAGCCCTGGGTTTATGGGAATCAAAACCCACCTTGGAAATCACTGTACATCTTGCCCACAAAAAGATGCTCTGACATTTCAAACACCCAGACGAAGGATTTCTTTCAACTGCCCCAGTCCTAGGACTGCACCATAACCACAGGCAGCTGGATGTGGTGCGATTCAAGCATGAAATGCATCGGTAAGGTGAGAGGGACACCACAGTGCCAAAGGCACAGGAGCCGGATGCAGATGGACCTGGGCTCAAGACGCAGCTCCACCACCTTCTGCAGGGACTTCTGCTCGATACAGAAGGGATAACTGCAACCATCCCGCAGGACGGAGAATTTGACAAGAAAACAGAGGAGGCAGTGGCAGAGGCTTCTGCAGAAAGCATGCCCTGCACATGGCAATGGTGGTAGTGGCCGCTGGGGTAATGAACGAAACATCAAATCTCAACCTTGTCTACCTAGACTATTAAGGACCTTAAAGTCAAAGGCTCCCTCTTGTTTCCCTGACCCACAAAGTGTTCAGAACCAACAAGGGCACAAATTAGATCCTCCATACTTCCTGATGGACCAATATCTCTTTAAGTCTGAAATGGATCCACTAACTGAGAACACTGGTCAATAAAGATGTGCTGCTCTTACTGGAGAGGCCATCTAACTGGCAAGGCATGGCTAGCAGTGCTTAAGGGCCTTGTTTTGTTTTCCATCATTTCTTTAACAAGAAATAAAGTAATACATGCTCACTGCAGAAAGGACAAATCCATTTTTATATTTTTACTACTGTCCCAGTGCACAGATTTGTGCACACTGGAAGGAAATTAATTAGAAGAAGTATTTTAATGTCGCTATTTGCCCTTTCTATGTAATAGAAGTGTCAACCAAATTCATGAAGAACAATGACAGATTGAAACACATGCATGCAGTTGGTACCAGTGAGAGCTTTATATGTATCATGCATGCACGAGTCAACTTAGCCTTTTATATATATAGAATAAACTTGCTTAATTAGACCTGCTTTCTGATTTAGCTAAACTTTTTCCAGCCCAGTGAAGCACCCCAACTTCTCTTTCAGGTAATTGTCAGCACACAGCAGTAAATATCAACATGAAGCAGATTATTATTATAGATCATGCAGGGAGAACAAAGGGTAAAATATGTAACTGCAGCAGTGTTTGACTATACTCTGTGCAGTGAGAAAACCTGAAGTCATTTTCAAGGTCCACCATTTCTTGCTTCTTTTCAGTCAGGTCAAGTTTTAAACTTTCTAAATCTCCGTTTTCCAGCTAATGAAAAGAAAACAGGATTCTACCAAGTCTCCTATCTACCTACTCCAGGACTTCTGTGAGGATCAAATGAGATGAGGCATAAGAAAACACTTCACGGACGTTTGGTTAAATTATAAAATGTTTGCACCTGGCTATAAAGCAAATCAGGTTCCTGGGCTGAAGAAACTCCAAGAAGGCTAGTCACTAGGGAGAGGAAGTCAGGCGTTGCTATGTGACATAATTACCCAGCGCCCACAGCCACTGTTTCTGAGTTGGGCTGGGCTGTGGGCTGCATTCTGCACCATGAGGTCTTGGCAGTGTTGACTGCAAGTTGGTGGGGTGTCGCTCTGAGGTGGTGGCAGGGCCTGTATCCCACATGGGGGAAGCCACGTATTGTTTTGTGGGCAGCAGGTCCATGGTGCCATTTATTTTTAAGTGGTCAGTGCATGTCATGTCAGCTCCTACGTTGAGCATCTGAGACCCCAGTGGTCAGTGTGCATCATAGCTATAGATCGACAGATGGACACTTAGCATTTAATATATACTAGAGGCCCAGTGCATGGATTCATGCACGGGTGGGGTCTTTCTGGGTAGCCTGCAGGGATCAGGTCAAAACCCACAGTCCAACGCCACCTGCAGCTCCTACCTGCTACTCCCGCTCATCCTGGCCCCACTGTGCCTGCTGCGGGTTCACACCCAATCAGTCCTGATTGGGAGAGGCTTGCACTGCTGCAGCAGCACTCACCAGTCATGAGCTCTGCATCTGGCACCCCTCAAGGAGAGTGGCCTGCAGGATCGGGTTGAAACTGGCTCTCTGACATCCCCCGAGGAGTCCCGGATTGCAAGAGGATGGAGGCCAGGTTGAGGGACCCCACTGGTGCACGACTGGGCCGGGGAGGGACGGCAGGAGGGCTCCAGGGCATGTCCAGCCCATCTCACTCAGTCCTGATCAGCCAGAGCCCAGCAAAAAGCTAACCTACAGGTCGGAGTATCTATCCCCCCCGGTGGTCAGTGCACGTCATAGTAACTGGTCGACCAGTTGACCGTCTGCGCCATGGTGGTCAGTGCACATCATAGCAAGCAGTTGAGTAGCCTTAACATATCATTAGCATATTACACTCTGATCTGTTGTTCAGCTGTTCTGCCATTCGGTCTATTTGCACTTTTATTATATTACACTTTTATTATATAGAACAGATGCCACTGTTGTACATACAACAGCTCTGCAAATGAAGGAACAGGAAGAAGATATAATCCCAATCCAGCCAACTAGTCATGAGAATCCATTATATTTCTCAACAGCTCATGTTCTCTGAAAAATGGGCACACACCCACTTTCTCACTTGGGGACTGGACAGCTGTCCAAGAAGAGAACACACAAGGAGAAGGCAACAGCAGTTACTATTTGCTGGATGCTTCCTAAGCACCCAGCACTACTGTAAGCACTTTATGTGCACAGATACATTTCCTCTTCCTTTCATTATGCAAGGGAGGGAACTGCATCTACAACCTTACCCACTGTGTTACTCCACTCCTCAGAGCTTCACTCCCCTGTGACCACACCAGTCTGACCTGGCCCAGGCAAACGCCGAGCCTGAGCAAGCCTCAGTGAGACCAGGCATGCAATTCTCCAGGTTGCTGGCTTTCCCACATCCAGTGCCACAGCCAGGAAAATATGGGGAGTCCAAAAAGCTCTGTATTCTAGATGTGGCCAGTGACTTTCTATTTCCCACTTCATTACAAATTCAAAAGTAATACATGAGCACAAGTTTGTTGTGTAAAAAATTCAATCCAAGAGAATTAAAAATGTATGTCCATACAAAAACTTGTATTCAAATTTTCATACACATATAGCACCATTATTTGCAACAGCCAAAAGGTGGAAGCAATCCAAGTGTAGCACAAAGGAAAGATGGATAAGCAAATGTGTTGTGTATATACAATGGAACATTATTCAACCTTTAAAAGGAAGGGAATTGGAACACATTGTATAATATGAACGAACCCAGAGGACATTATGCTAAGTGAAATAAGTCAGTCACTAAAAGGCAAACACCATACGATTCCACTTATCTGAGGAACTTAGCCAAGTCAAATTCATAGAGACAGAAAGTAGACTGGTTCCCACGGGCCTAACTGCATTCGAGAGCCCAGGGAGGGCCAGCCTCCTCCCAAGAGGGGCGAGGGAGAAAAGGGGAGTTGTTCAATGGATTTTTCGCCTGGGTGATTAAAACATTCTAGAGATGGATGGTGGTGATGGGTGTACAGCAAAGTGGCTGTACCTAATACCTTCGTACTGTACATTTCAAAGGGTTAGGACGCCATACTGTATGTTGTATGTACGCCACAATTAAAAAGAAAACATTTCTGAAGAAATGAAGCACTGATACATGCCACAACATGGATAAACCTTGAAAACACACTAAGCAAAAGAACACGATGCACAGGCCACACATAGTACGATTCCATTTACGGGAAATGTCCAGAATAGGCAAATCCAGAGACAGAGAGTCGTTTCCTAGTTGCCGAGGGCTGGGGGAAGAATTGGGTGAGTAGTGACTGTTGGTGGATACAGGTCTTCTTTTTGGGGTGACAAAATGTTTGAGTAATACAGTCGGTTGCACGACTTTGTGAATATACTAAAAACAAAAAAACCCCACCAAATTGTACCCAATGAATTGTACACTTAAAACAGGCAAATTGTGTCAGGTGTGAATTACATCTCAATGAAGAAACTGAATACCTGAGTGTACACCTAAGTGAATACCTGAGAGCCTAGAGAGGATGGGCATCCCTAAGCACAGCCTCTGCCTCCCACCCACCCCATTTTCCTCACGTCTATCACAGGGCTGTGCTTCCAGCCATCCCCTTCCCTGTGTGTTCATACGACAGCTACATGTTTATGTTCCCTCACATGGTTGCTTTTATAAAACACTAGTGTCCCGGTGCACAAAATCCGTGCATGGGTAGGGTTCCCTAGGCCTGGCCAGCAATCAGGGCCAATCGGGACCTTCCAGCTGCTGGCCAGGGGCCTTCCTTCATTCTGCGCTGCCCCCTGGTGGCCAGCACACATCATAGTGAGCGATCGAACTCCCAGTCTCCCGGTCTAACACCCGAGGGGACACTTTGCATATTAGCCTTTTATGTATAACTAGGGGCCCGGTGCACAAAAATTTGTGCACTCGGCAGGGGTTGGGGGGGTACTTAATCCCTGTCTGTGCTCTCTCACAGTTTGGGACCCTGGAATCCATTGGGGCACACAGCACACACGGAGGGCACACCTCCCTGTGTGCTGTGTGCCCCGCACCGATTTCCAGGCCTCAGACTCAGGGGCGGAGCTGGCTCGGATCCTCAGCCTCCCTCCCACCCCCCAGGCCGCCTAGCCGCCTGGAATCCATGGGGGGGGGGGGGGCACTCAGGGAGGCTATCCCTCCCTGAGTGCCCGTGCCCCCACCACATCACAGATCTACTTCCAGGCTGCAGGACAGCCTTGGGGCCTGGGCTGGTTTGCTCCGCCAGGCCCCGGCTGCCCTGCTGCCTGAAATCGATCGCAGGAGCACGGGCACACACGCCTCTGTGCCCGAGCCCCCACGATCACGGATCTACTTCCAGGCTGCAGGACAGCCTGGGGGCCTGGGCTGGCTTGCTCCCCCAGACCTCAGCTGCCCTGCTGCCTGAAATCAATCGCGGAGGCTCAGGCACTCACGGAGGTGTGTGTGCCCGAGCCCCCGCGATCACAGACCTACTTCCAGGCTGCTTTCTGCCTGGAGGTGTGGGGCTGCGGGCAGTCGCTCCTCCGGCCCCCCCACCCGTGTGGCCTGCAGGAAGGCAACAGATGGCGGCAGCGGACACCCGGAGGCTTGCCGCCATCTTGGCTGGGCTAATTTGCATACAGCCATTCTGATTGGCTGGTGGGCGTGGCTTATCCTGTCTCGGAGAAACGGTTAATTTTACTATTTCGCTTTTATTAGTTTAGATACACAGCACCCGTTGTGAAGCCACAATGCACTCTGCACCGCCGTGGCAGCTGCAGCCCGCAGCAGGGACCAGCGGCCTCGTCTCTACAGCAGCTGCAGAGGATGGAGATGCGACCCACTGCACCCACCTTTCAGGACCCCAATTCAAATGTGCCTCGAGCCTCTACCTGTCTCTGAGTAAGCCTCCTGTGATAGCCTCCTAGAAATAGGACAGGGGGGTCCAAGGTTAGGTTCAGTTTATATTTGGACAGTTAACAAATGATTTCCAGTCCCAAAATCCCCCAGAACTCCTGTGACCCCGAATAATCACCTCACTTCCACAGGCCTCAGCATCCTCACTGATGAAACCCAGTGGAAGATTTCTAAGCAGACTTCAGTTCTAACATTCATTTTGTAAACCACAAGATCGAGAGGACGCCTGGCAACGGGTCGAGGGGAGCTGGAGAAATACGCAAACCTCACAGGATGGCGCTGTACAGGGCGCGCGGCTGAGAGAGATTAGCCAGCAGGGGGAAGACCTCAGAAGGCCGAAACTCCCTCAACCAAACAGGACAGCAAGTCACAGGATTCGCAAGCTGCAGGCAGAGAGATGCCCCTGCCCTCCCCCATGAGGGACGGGTCTGGGCTCTGAGAAGTGGTTTATCCAACAAGTAATTGGGGCTGCGTGCAAGGACAGCCACCACCTGACGCCCACATCTGTCTGTGCCAGGCCAGACAGCACAAAGGCGGTCAATGAAAGCCAACAATCAGAGAGTAAGGCTAAGGAAGGAGATTTTTGTCAAGCAGGAGGGTTAAGAAAAGGCCACACAATTCATGTTGAAAATGGGAAATTTGTCCTGCTCCAGGGACCCACAGGAAAGCACCGACAAGGCTGAAACGGAGAAACCCGGGACCCGGCAGGGAAAGAAAAACCACCATCCCTGAAGCCAAGGTCACGGTGACGTCTAAAGGTTCCGAGGGGCGAGAAGAGACTGGGTCAGCAAAGAAATCATGCTGAAAGCCCACAACAATTATGAATTCTAAAGAACGCCACAGGGTCGGGTCACAGAGGAAAGAAAAATGGGGCCACAGAGGAGCACAGGAGAAGCCACGATGTGGCAGCTGCCTCCCCCGGGAACAGGAGAGAAGAACAAGGAAAGTGATGATGGTGGGGTCCCAGGAGCAGAGGACCGAGCAGCTGCATTCACCAGGCCAGAGGCAAGCACAGGGGGCAGGAAGGATGGAGGACAGGGCTCGTGGGCCGGTGGTGACCCCAGCAGAGAGGCCCAGAAGATCACCATGGTTCTGAGAGTGAGGCCACCCCCGTCAGAATCACTTGGAGAAGGATAGGGTAGGAGTGGGGAGTGCTAGAATGCAGGTTCCTGGGCCCCTGTTCCCAGAAATTACTTCAGTGCATCTGAGGGGGTAGGAATCTGCATTTTAATACATATCTGGGATGGTTTTGATGCACACCAGATGTGAGAAACAGTGCATCAGGCAATGAGAAAATGTCCTGA
>PVJC01002257.1:0-81464 GCA_004026665.1 Murina feae | reverse complement strand
TGATTTTTTACAGAGAGGAAGGGAGAGGGATAGAGAGTTAGAAACATCGATGAGAGAGAAACATCGATCAGCTGCCTCCTGCACACCTCCTACTAGGGATGTGCCCGCAACCAAGGTACATGCCCTTGACCGCAATCGAACCCGGGACCCTTCAGTCCACAGGCTGATGCTCTATCCACTGAGCCAAATCAGTTAGGACGAGAGAAAAATATTGATGTGAGAGAGACATCGATTGGTTGCCTTCCACATGCACCCCAACTGGGGCTGGGGATTGAACCTGCAACCCAGGTACGTGCCCTTGACTGGGAATCGAACCCGAGACTCTCCAGTGCACAGGCTGATGATCTAACCACCGTGCCACACCGGCCAGGGCAGAGCTGCCCGGCTTTTCATGTCACTTTGCACACAAAAAGTAAACAAACAAGCTCGATGGAGAAGGCTGTGCAGGACTGGAGTCAGGGGCCCCCCAGAACCTGCCCACCACCCCAGGGTGAGCAGGCACTGCAGCCCCCAGAGGGGAAGCTGGGCAGGAGCCCTGGGTCAGCCAGCCCAGTGTGTCCTTGCCGCCATGTCTGAGGATTTGACTTGGGATTGTGGGAGAGGGGCAGGCAGGGAGCAGCAGCCCCTTTGGTGCAGGTGTGGCCAGGACAGCATAGACCCTCACTGGCTTTCCCGGGGAAGGTGTTGTGACTGCAGGAAACATGATGGGCCTGTCAAAAGAACGGAAGCCAGCCCCCCAGTAAAAGCCTCCAATTTCTCATCAGGAGTCATAAGAGCAAACGTTTACCTGGAGCTCACGGTGTCAGCGGCTGCTCCAAGCCCTTCAGGTGCATTAACCCAGTGAAGCCTACGAGAAAGAGAGGGGCTATGATCACCCCCATCTTACAGACGGGGGAACCCAGGGCTGGAGCTGCTTTGCAAGGTCAAGGATGAGTGAGGGCAGAGCTGGGGTTTGAACCTGGGCAGGCTGGTGCCAGCGTCGTCACTCTTTGGACATTTATGTCCATCTCCAGGCCAGACAAAGATGGACACACAGTGCCCAGTGGACCTGGGCCCAGCCTCACTCACCCACATTCTTTGGCTGAGCTCCACCCTGTCTGGGGAGGCGGGGGGGGGGGTGTTAAGCGGAGCCCCTGGCCGAAGGAGCCCCCTCCCGCTGTAGTGAGCAGTGAGCCACATGGCGGGCTGATGCCAACAGGGGACCCTAGAGCCTAGAAAGGAAATGCAGATGAAAGGCGCAGTGGTCTGTCCACTTACAGATCATCCTGTCCTTGTCCGCCTCCTCCCACCCCACATCCCCATCTCCTCCCACCACCGTGAGGAAGCTCCGTTTGGGAGAAGGCCTGACGCAGCACAAGCCGGGGTGTTCAGAGGGGATACTGAGGGTCAGAGACATTGTGTGACCTGCCCAAGGTCACAGAGTGAATGAGGGACAGAACGGGGTGACGGTCCTGCCAGCTCCAGGGACCCCGGCCCTCCATGTCGGGGGAAGGACCCGTGGGCAGGGACTCAGTAGAGATGGAGGAAAGGAGAGATGGGGTCAGGGCGAGGCTGGGGTTCACAAGGAATAGCGAATGGCTTATTTTTACCCCAAAACACATCTTGTGCTGTTCCCAGAGCGCCCTTCATGCTCCCCTCCAATCCGGTCTCACCCACTTCCTCCCCATGCCTGCCTGCCCACTGGCGAGCTTTGCCTGGAGTGAGCTCCCAAAAGGAGCAAGCTGTCCCTTCCCACCACTGCCTGGAGGCCACTCGGAGATGCCTTCATGTCCTGAGGATATCCTAGGTCCCCATGGGCCGGGGCCAGGAGCCTGTGCAAAGGTTTGAATTCATGGACATGGACCCTGTAAACCCCACAGGCCTGGCTTTGGACCCCGGCATGCCAGTTCTGGCTGTGTGTCCTTGGGTGGGGCATTGATCGCTCTGGGCCTCATCTTCCCCATCTGTAAACTGGGGATGGCCACATTTGCCTTGCAGAGGGGCCATAAGGATGGGTGTGAGGATGGGCATACAGGCGCCAGCCCAGGGCCTGGCACAGCCCAGTGCGTAGTCTAGGTCTACACTGTTACTCCTGAGAGCAGCTGCTCCCCCGGGCGCTGGTCAGGCACGCACAGTGCCAGGCCTGCCTCAGCCCTGCTGAGCGGAACCTGCATCTAAGAACATCCCCAGAGACTCATGTGCCCTGTGGAGAAGCCCGGATATTTCATGTGGCTCCAACGAATCCAATAGCGGCTAATGATTAGACCCCGAACCACCTGACAATCCAGGCAGAGCAAAGGTATCATCCCATTTTACAGAAAAGAAACTGAGTCCTGGAGAGATCGTCTGACTTTCCTAATTCACATGGTCAGGAGGTGGCTAAGGCAGATGTGAACCAGTGCCACAGGCATCAGAGCTGCTCCTCCTGGAATGGTCATCCCAGGCCTGCCCAGTGCTGGGCTTGGAGGAGCAAAGTCCGGGATCCCAGTGTCCTCACCTGTAGGATGGGATCCCAGCACCGTCTGATTGTGGGGAGGATGCGCAGGCAGGACTGGGTCTCACATTTCCAGCTCATCTCCCCAGAGGTGAGGCAGGCAGGTGGGAGACGGACAGGAAGATGGAGACAACTGGGTGGTGCTTAGGTAAGTCAGTAAGCGAACGGCGGGCAGCAGGCGGGGTGACGAGCCGTCCTGAGAGCAGCTCCCACAGAGGGAAGATGCGCCCCTGGCCACTGGGACACATCCCTGCTGAAGCCAAGGGCATTGCCACGGACGGTTCCAGGTGGGAGCACCAGGCCCAAGGCAACTGCACCCCCTCCCCCCACTTCTTCCTCCCTCCCTTCCTTCTCCTCGGGACTCTGATGAGACCCCTTCATTCTTCCTGGGGTGGGAACCGTGCGAGGAGCCCGGAGTTTCCCAGCAGCCCCCACCACATCCCAGCGGTCTGACCCTGGGTGAGAACCTGCCCTCTGGGCTGGAGATGAGGATAGTTCAGGAATCAGTCACGTCTGGTGACCGGCTTGATCTAGTAACTGAATGTGGGCGCTTGGCACATAGAATCATGGGAAACAGGAGCTGCGGTCCCGCTCCCCTCGCCTGGACCAGGCAGTCCCGCAATCTGCACCAGAGGGAATGACTGCACTCTTATTACAGATGAGAAAACTGAGGCGCAGAGAAGGAAAGTGACTTCCCTGAGGTCACGTGCTGGATAGAGTTGGAGCAAAGTCTTCTCTGAACTTAAGTCACAAGGCTCCCAGGACAGTGCTCCAGGGCAGTGGGCAAGGCAGCCACCTCCAAGCCCCACCCAGAGGGAGACCTTTTCTCCTGCGGGTCTGGGGGTGGGGGGCGCACAGGGATGGGCAAGCGAGTCTGTGTGGCAGGGGAACTGGGGGAAACGTGAGCATCTGTGTGTATCCAGGAGTGTACACGGGCCTGGGCGGAAGGGAGTAAAAAAGCGCCCCCTGGGAATTGAGGCTGGCCCACAGGGGTCACCCAGGGCCTGCCCTGAGCCAGAGGGCCCCCCAATGCCAGTGCCTGGGGGCTTGCCTTCCCTGAAGACCACCACAGGGTGGAGGATGCATCTCGGCCTCCACCCGGCATCTCCCCGTCCACCCTCCCACCACCCAGCTCCTTCCTGTTTTGATGGAAGGAAAAATTTTCAGCTTTTTCCTTCTTTATTTTTCCAGACGGGTGACTCGCTGGGGAAAGGAATTCCCCCCTCCCCAAACCATCCTGGTACCTATGTATCGATGCCACGGATCCAGGCCCACCCTGTTGTGCTGAGAATCACGGTTATTTTTGGGTGCCTTACGGGGGTGGTACCCCAGGGGAGGGCATATGGGGGTGCTCAGCTGCCTTCTCCTAGTCCACATGCCCCTCCCTGGTCCCTCCCCACCCCCAGCCCATCCTCCCTGCCCGCTTCTGAAGGAGGGAAGGAAGCCAGGGTATAAATAACTCAGGTGGTTACTCAGCTCCTGAGAACATGATAACATGAGTCATGATGTGAAATCTAGCGGAGCCGTGAGCAGCCTCCGGCCGCGACGGGCAAGGCAGCGGGGCTACGGGAGATCAGGCGCCCACAGACGGCAGGCCCAGGAGGACGGGAAGCTGCTGCCCCGCGAATGGTCTCAGATCAGCCTCTTCCCCGCTCTGACCTTCAGTTACTCACGTGTAATGGGCTGGGGGTGGGGAGGGCCTGGCTTCATTGTCAAGACCTTCCCTGAGCTGGGAGGAGGGCGGAGGGCAGGGGCACGCCCCAGGTCAGTAGGAAGAGCGGGTCTGTTGGAACTTGTGGTCCCCTCCCCCATTTTCAAGGCAGCCAGCCCCCAGAGTTCCCTGGGCGCCCATGGGACTTGCAGGGTGGAAGGTGGGGGCTTGGGCAGCAGCTTGAGATTCCTGGACACTGGCCCGCTGAGCCTTCCCCACGCAGAGTGGCCCGGAATCAGGGACAATCCTCACCCTTCGTCAGCTGCCTGGCCACAGTGTGGCATGAGGTGTGGGTGCAGAAGCAGGACACCCTCGAGGGTCACTGGCCTCGCCCTTGGGATCAGCCTCGGCCTGCTCACCCCAGGAAATCCTCAGCGCAGGCTCCTCTCCAGAGCAGGGCAGGCCTGGACCCTGGGTTGCCATGGCAACTGGTTCTAGAGCCCTTGCAGGCAAGCCACCTACTCCTGTCACCCAGGGCTGCCTGGCCTGGTGGGAGGGCAGCGGGCCAGGGGCACAGCTGATTGCGGGGAACCCAGTCTGGGAGTCAGGGCACGCATCCCTGTGGCCCTCGGCAGCTGGTTTCCGGGTCTGAGCCTTGAGCGCTCGCCTATGAAATGGCAGAGTGGAGAGGACTAGCGGTTGTCAAGGCTGCTGCATGGCTGTTACCCACCCAGAGACCCTCCTCACCCAGGAGGCAGCCTCCCTCCACCTTCAGCTTTAATCCCAAGGGCAGCTCCCAGGCCCTGCACCCCCCAGCTCCACCCTGATGACCTTTGGCCTGGGTTCTCCCTGGCAGGCAGGAAGGGGCCACCCCTCCCACTGCCCCCAACCCCAGCATGCCCAGACAGCGTGGCATGGCTCAGACCCAGCCATTCAATGGCCGTTCTGCCCTCTGGCCCCTCACAACAATGGGGACTCCAGGAATATTGTCCGGCCTGAGCTGAATCTAAGGTTCTAAATATAGCTCCTCTGATTCGTCCTCCACTTCCTGCCCCTGCTGCCCTCCGTTCAAGGCGATGAGGTCACCCCGGAATCACACCCCAGCAGCCAGGCCCAGGGGGTTTCCAGGTCCAAGGCTGCCCTCCTGCTCTTGGGGAACTGGCGACGAGGGGACTGGGGCTGAAAGTCTTCCCTCCCTCCCTGCCCTGCCAGACCCTTGGCTGCTGGGCCCACAGCTGAGTCCCCAAGAACTTTGCCACCAGCCTGGGTAGGGGAGGCCACGGCGGGAGGAGGGGGCAGCAGGCACCCGTGGAAAAGGCACACATGGAAGAGTCAGGGGTCTGCTGCCTGCTGGCCCAGCGCTAGGCACAAAGCCCAGCCGTGTCCTCCTGCTGGACCGTCCACAGGAAGGACAATCAGCGAGTAAACAACAAGTGACCACAATCATTTTAGTTGTGACAAATGTTCTGAAGGAAATGGATCAGAGCTCTCAAAACCTGGCGGGGCGGGGCGGGGCGGGACGGGGCTGAGGGCCCTGGTCCAGGGAAGGTCAGGGAAGGCCTCTGAGAGGTGACATTTGAGCCGAGTCTTGGATGACCAGAAAGAACTATTCGAAGGTCTGGGTGGGGCCGCGCCATCCTGGCCAGAGGACGCCAAGGACAGAGCCCAGGAGAGAAGAGACTTGTCTGCCTTGGGGCAGTGGGAGTCTGGGAGAGCTCACCCAGGGGCCAGGGGTCAGGAGGCAGCATTGCCTGTGAGAGGCGGACATCAGCAGGGGGCAGGGGAGCCAGTGCCCATGTGTACGTTTAAAAAGATGCGTTGTCTGCTGAGGAGAGAGGTGACTGCAGGGAGACTGGAACCTCACGCCTGGAAACCTGCCTGCCAGAGGGCGTTCAAAACGGACCCGCTTGCCTGGCTGCCCGGCTCAGTGGTTGAGCATCGACCTAGGAACCAGGAGGTCACAGTTCGATTGCCAGTCAGGGCACGTGCCTGGGTTGTGGGTTTGATCCCGGTGTGGGGCATGCAGGAGGCAGTAATCAATGATTCTCTAATCATTGATGTTTGTATCTCTCTCTCTCCTTCTTCCTTCTCCTTTGAAATCAATAAAAATATATATTTTAAAAAGATTGACCTGCTTCAGTTCTCTTCTGAGTCTCTGAGGCCCAGAGAGGATGTGTGTCTTGCCCAAGGTCCCACAGGGAGGTGGAGCTAGGCCTGGGGAGACTTTTACAGGTAGTAGAGACACTGCACTGAAAAGGCTGGGACACTGCCCGCGCCCTGCCCCCCATCCCGCAGGCTGCACTGCAGCCCCTGCCCAGGCTCCTGCTGGGGTACAGGTGGGCAGCGGGAGATGTGCAGTCCCTGGGGGACCCGTAGGGGTCTGCCCTGTCTCTGATCGGGCTCCGCCCACATCCTGTGGACAGGTGCCCTGACTCTGGCCCCTCCCACAACCCTCTCCAACCACCACCCTCACCCCAGGCCCCTGCCCTGTGCATCTCCCAGAAGCCCCTGCTCTCCTGTTCTGCCAAGAATCTGGAGTTGGCAGGGAGTTGCGGGGGGCCTCTGGAATGTCGCTTTCCGGTGCCAGCACCAGTGTGCCAACCTTGGCAGAGGCCTCGGGGGCGGATGGGGGATCACCAGATCTTGTCTGGAATGGGGAGGCTGGCAGCCATGAGCCACTGGGTGTGGGGGTGGGGGGCGGCCTGCCTGCCTCGTCTCAGGTGGGGGACACCCTGTATCAGAGCTGCCCTGACTACTGCCTTGCTCTCTCTACTTACCATCCTTCCAGAAGTGGGGGAGCTAGTTCCCTAGCAACAGTGCTCCCCATCACTCTCCCCTCCTGCTGCCCACACCCACAGTGCCTCCAGGTTTACGCTTGAACCCTGTTGGGGGAGGGGGAGGTAGTGCTCTATGTTGCAGATTCCTATTAACCCTCCAGACACGGGGGTAAGAAAAAGAGCTTTGGGCTGATCTAGGTTCAAATCCCATCTCAACAGTTTAATGAGGTCACACACACACACACACACACACACACACACACACACACACGCATGCGCGCGCACAGGCCTGGCTGTTTCCCTCCCTCCTCTTACCACTTCCATTCGGTTTTCCCATCCCTGACCACTTAGGGGAAGCTTCCCTCTGCTGACCCCGGGGAGGGCCTGGGACAGGAGCCAGGGGAGGGGGAGCACTGGACCGATGAGGGGCAGGGCCACCTGATTGGGATCCTCACTCAGGAGTCAGACTGACCTGGTTTGAGCCCTGGCCCCTCCACTGGCTAGCTGTGTGGCCTTAGGCAAGTTACTAAGCCCCTCTGAGCCTTGATTTTCTCACTTGTCTGATGGTGATAACAGCAGTGCCTTCCCACTGGGGCTGTTGGGACATAGCTATTGTTAGCATTATCAGCTGGTGGGGAAAAGCGGGTGTGGGGGGAGCTTGTGTCCCCCGAAGCAGCCCCAAGTTGTTGGAAGCTTCTGGTGAAGGTTAGGGGCAGCCTCGAGTGCCGAGTGCCGGAGTGAGGAGAGGCAGCCAAAGGCAGTCTGCACCCAGACACCCTCAGCCTTTGCCTCTCGTGGCAGGACAAGCTGAGGTGCCGGTGATTCTCAGGGACCCCCCCCCCCCATGCTCCCGGCTCTGCTGGTGGTGCAGCTAGGTGAGGCCTCCGTTTGCAGCCAAATGCCCTTCAGGCCTGGGGCATGGCCGCCCCTCCTCCCCTCTGCCAGCAGGGCCCAGGCCAGGATGCCTTTATTTTTAAACCTGAGAACAATGCCTGGCCGCACAGCCTCCCGCAGAGGACAGAGCGCGGATGGGCTGGGAGCCTGTTTTCTGGGCCAGCACCCCTCACCTTCAGACGGTGCCAAGGGGACACCGCTTTCCCCTGAGAGTCTCCAGAGTGCTCCCTAGTCCCTGTCCCTGGGCCGGGGACAAGCCCACCCATCCCGGAGGCACCCCTGCTCTGCTCAGTCCCAGGGGCCAGTCCCAGGAGCGGGTTCAGGACCCAGGACACCTGGCCCCTCAGACTCACTCCCCCTTCACCCCACGGGCTCCCAGGACCAGCTGAGCACCGGGACCCTGGGGCGGCTCTGGTCCCGCTCCCGGTTCTCCGCGCACGGCTCTCCAGAAAGGTCTGGTGTGTGCAGCGGAGGGCGTGGCCTGGTGGGACCCGGGTCTCGACTCTCCCGAAGGAGCAGGCGCGTGAGGGGGTGAGTGTAGCCCTGGTTCTGCTGTCAACCCTGGCATGACCTTGAGCAAGACCCATGCCCCCCCTCTCTCCATTAATCTCCTCTTCTATAATGAGGGACAGCGGACCCACCCGCTCCCTTCTCAGGCGGGAGACGTGCCCAGAGCCTCTGGGTGGCAGGAGACCCTGGAAATGGGTGTCCCCGACACACGGTGGTGCCCATGGACGGCCGCAGATACCGAACTCTAGGGCCCGACAGCCTGTTCTCCACGGTCAGGCTCAGACTGTGCGCACCACCCTCTCGGCACCTCCGTCTCCCCTTTTGTACCGTGGGGTCCTGAGAGTGCCTGCCTCGTAGGGCTGGTGGCGAGACTGAGACGCAGTGCGTACAGAACAGGTGCTCAGTAAGCAGCCGCTCCTACTGTGCGTGCCGCAGGCCGAGGCAGCCATGTGCATGTGAGGAAGAAGCTGGCCTTGCAAGGAACGTCAGGCCATAAAACCAAATGGGGCCCTGCCCTGAGGGAGGGCAGGGGGTTGTTGTTGACCTTGGGACACCTGGGGGGGGGGGCTTCCTCCAGGGCCTCGAAGGGGGAAGGGGGCATATTTGCAATACGATGGTCCCAGGTTATAAAAAGCAAAGTCCCTGTGTGTTACTGCACTCTGATCTGGAATTCTTCCCAGGGTCGATTGGTACCATTGTCTGCTGAAAAGGACTCCCGCCCTTTCTCCATGAAGCGTGCTTGGCATTTCTGTACTTGTCTGTAGCACAGGTGCATGGGCACCCGTCTGTGTGTGTCTGTGCCCACAGGCTGTGCTCCCAGCGAGAGCAGACGCCATGGAATGGGTGTGAAAGAGACGCGCACCCAGATCGGGGTATGGACTTGCACTTGGACCAGAGCTCAGTGTTGTGTGGGTGCCCTGGTGCCGAGGACGTGTTCTGTTCCCTGGCCGCGTTCACAAGGACCCGAACTGGCTTGACTCCCCTCACCCTGACACTGAGGAAACAGTCGCCTGAAGGCCTTGGGGTGAACTTGGTCTCTCCTGCCTCCTGCGGCATGGCTCTCTGCAGAGCATCCTGCCTGTCACCTTCCCATAGTCATCCGTCTGTGGGCTCCCACCGCCCCCATGGGGTGGGGATGATGTCGATTGCGCCCAGAACAACCCCAGGCACACAGTAGGTGCTCAACGAGCACTTGGATGGCTGAGGAGCCTGGGCAGGTGTTGTTGCTGCTGTCATCTTCATCAAGGTGCCAAACCTCAGTGCAAATAGGCGTGTAACCTCCACCTGGGTCGGGACGTGTAAGCTTCGGTTGCCCTAAAGGACCCCTCGTGCCCACCCCAGCCGCCCCCGGCAGCCACTGGCCTGCCTTCTGGTGCTGTGGTGTTGCCCCTTCTAGAATCCCACACCTACGTCTGAGGAGGTCACTCAGGCAGCCACTGGACCCTGGGGAGGAGGACCAGGAGGACAAAGAGCCCCTGCAGGATGGAGCGACGGGTGACGGGCCTGGCCCGGGAAAGGTGAGGGGCGCCTGCGGACGGGATCTGAGAGAAAAGCCTCAGGCCCAGGTGAGCATCTGGCCCCGGAGCTGGCGGCCAAGAGGCCCCTCATGGCTTTGGTTGGGAGAGAGAGGTGCTCACAGCACATGAGTTCATGGGCGTGCACACGTAAGCACAGTGTACACACTCATGGCCACAGGGGTATACATGCATGTACACACAGAAGGAGGAGGGCGGACGAGGCGCGGGCAGGTGGCACAGTTGGCGGACCCCTGGAGGCACAGCCACTCCACACCTGTTTGCATCTTCTCTGTGGAGGAGGCTGCACAGCGTGAAGGCCCGCTGTTGGTGGGAAGCGGGGAGCGAGAGCTCAGGTGCGCTGAGCCTGTCCCTGTCTGTAATCCTCACCTTAGAACATAGCTGCTATCTGCTCTCTCTTACAAATGAGGAAACGGGGGCGTGAGGGGGCTGAGCAGTTTGCAGTGACAGCACTCAAATTGGTTTTTTCAATCCGCGACAGGTTGCATTTCCCAGAGAGAACCACAGCCATATTTTTCATCCCACTCAGTCTCATAGTGGGACACTGGTGTTCCTCCCATGGAGACACACTTCTCCCGTACTTCCTCTCCTTCAGTCTGGGCAGACTTGAACTTGCAGCAGCGACGTGTTGGATTTTGAGCTAGGTCCCCAAATGCAATGTAGCTTCTGCATGGTTCTCCTGGGACACTGGCCCCGGCAGCTCTGAGCCGCCATGTTGTGAGGAAGCCCAACCAGCCCACAGGACACGCCACAGGAGAGGCCCCAAGGAGGAGTGCAGGAAGGGGAGAAAGACACACTGCTCCCACCTGCTGTTCCAGCTCCAGCCACCTACTGCAACCCAGCCCAGCCCATCCCAAACTCCTGACCCACAGAAATAGGAGAAATCGTACAATTATTGTTACAAGCTACTAAGTTTGGGTTGTTACGCAGAAGTGGTTCATTGAAACCCAACCCACTGCGAATCCTGTCTGGCCAGTGTTCAAAAATAATCCAGAATCCAACTGCTTCTCACACCTCCACCCACCTCTCTTATCTGGGCCGTCATCAAATGCGGTGGCCTGACTGGCCTCCCTCCTGCCCTGCAGTCTGGCCCCATCATCTCGGATCAGAATGAAGTGAGTTACTGCCCATAGGACGGTGCCTGGCACACATCCAGGCTCAGCGCTATGCTGTGTGGGGCCCGCTGTGTGCCAGACACTGTGCTTGGAGCTGGGGATTCAGTGGCGAACAAGGTAAAGCAAGCCTCTGCCCCCAGGGAGCTTATGGCCTGGGCAGGACAGACACTGAAGGATGAGCAAGGGGACATGAGATGGCAGGCAGGCACGACGGCAATAACGCATGTTGGGGATAGGAAAGACGGATGGGGACGGGATGGTGCAGTGTAAAAGGAGCAGGAGACTTCTCTGGGGAGTGACATTTGAAGAGATGAATGATTAAAAGAAGCCCAGCCAGCCCACTGAGAAGACCCTTTGGGGCAGAGAAAGCAGCAGGTGCAAAGGCACTGAGGTGGGAATGAGCCGGATGCCTGGGAGAGCTAATAACAAGGACAGTGGGAAGTGAGTGAGGAAGTGAGCGGTGGGAGATGAGGTCAGAGCAGCTGGTTGCTGGGTCCACTTCCCTCTCCCCCTTCCGGCCTCTGAGGGACTTGCAGAACTGTACCCCCACCCTGACCTGAGCTGGGGTGCTGCTCTGCCATGGTAGCTCCTGCCTTGTGACCTCGGCCCCACCCAGCCCTCAGCCCCACTTCCCCTTCCAGTGACCGCATCCTTTTCTCAAAGTCGTCCCCTTCCTCAGCCCTCCAGAGTGGACGGCGGGGAGCAGCTGACCCTCAGTCTGTGGCTGACTCCCTTCATGTACTTTCCATCTGCCTTCCCGTCCATCACCACCCCCTCTCCCTACACTGGCCCTGGCGATGCCGGATCCTGACAGCCTCCTCTCCTCTCTAACCAATCCTCCCAGAATCCAAGGGGGTTCCCCAAATGCATCAGCCATTCCCTAGGCCCAGAACACCCTCTCTCCCTCCTCCCTCTGACCAAATCTCAGCTGCTATCTCCTCCTAGAAGTCCCTGGGTTATGAGCAAAAGACCTGCCTCGCTCATCTCTATATCCCCAGGGCCAGGCACAGGGCTTGGCAGCAAGAAAAATCTTAGTACCTAACAGGATGAATGAACAAATGAATGAACAGGGACGCGGTTCCGGACCAACCAGCCCATTACCCACGCGTGTGTCCTGAGCGATGTGCTGGGCACAGACGCCAGGGATGAGTCTGCGGACAAACTGGCATTCATGTCCAAGGAGCCCGGAGGTCTGGGCTCGGCCTCACTTGCTGTGTGACCTTGGGAAGTCCCTGCCCTGTGCTGAGCTGCTCCTCCTGTGCCAAAGCAGCAGCTGGCAGAGGCTGCCCGATCGCAGCGCATCGCAGTCACAAGGTGGACTCAAGCCAGATGGCCTGGCTTCCCATCGCGGCCCTGCCCCCTGCTGGCTCTGTGACCTTGGGCACGTCTCTTAACCTCTCTGGGCTCCTTTCCACCACCTGTGAGTGCTGAGGTGTGTCCGGGCTGGTCCCCCAGAATGGCTCCCTACGGGGGCCCCTGCAGAAAGCCCAGCCTGTGGGCCGCCCTGGCCCAGCACTAACCACATGGTAATTAGACCGTGATGAGCTCGGAGGTCCTTGAGGTGCGGACACGGACGAGGCGGGTTTGTGCAGACACCTCTACTGCATGTCAGGCAGGAGGCTGGGAGTGTCCCAGGCGGAAACTCTGAGGCTGCCGGTGGCACCAGGGACGGGGGACTATCACCCCAGGCTGGGCGTGTGCAGGCTGCTGGTACACACGGCTCCCCTGACGCAGCCTCCACCCTTTTCCGAACTGCTGGGCCCTCAGAGGGGTGAGCGGTTGAGGGGTGACCTATGAACCAGTAGGTAACAGTTCAGCTCCCGCAGGGCACATGCGGGCCCGATCCCCAACGGGGGCGTGCAGGAGGCAGCCAGTCCATGACTCTCCCTCATCATTGATGCTTCTTTCTCTCCCTCCCTCTCCCTTCCTCTCTGAAGTCAATTAAATATTTAAGTGACAGTCGGTCACTTTTCGAGTGGGACTGAGGATAACCCCACCCTGGCAGACTGAGCTTCTAGGGCCCCAGGGAAACCGTCCCCCACCCCATGCCTCCAGGGAACGATGGACTGGGACCGAGGCCACGGGCCAACATGGGAGGCTCCCGAGACCCCAGCGTGTAACGCTGCCTCTCACATTCTGGGGTCCCTGCCTGGAGGGGTCCGGATGACACGTCTTTGCTTTAGACAGAGGGTAGGAATCTTAGTGAGCGCTGTGCCCAGGGCAGCTGACACAGGAAGGTGAGTGACTCGCCCAAGGTCACACAGCCGCGGAGGAAGAGCTGGGACGCGGGACCCTACCCCCACACGGTGATGTGCTCCTGGAAATCACCCTGATTCTACTTTCCAACATGACTCAGGGACACCTGCACCTCCAGGGGCCAAAAACACCCCCGGGGCTGGCTGACAAGGACACTGACATCTTCCTGAGGCATCTGATGCGGAGTCAGCCTTCCCAGGAGCTGCTAACAACAACATTCACTTCACCCCGAGTCCCCATGGCCTTATAAAGCCGCCTTCCGGCCCTGTTCTCACTACATCCTGTGACACGGGGCACCAGGCCTGCTGGACAGACGATGCCACTGACACCCAAGGGTCACACAGGCAGCCCCGAGTCTGACACTCGGGTGGCCAACCCCAAACCCAGAACCTTTCCTGACACCTGGAGGTGACTTTGACCCTCCTTCTGGGAGACAAGGCAGATCTTAGACCAGCACTCACTCCACTCCCCAATCCCAGCTTTTATTTCTTTTCTTTTTTCATGGCTTTACCATCAAAGCAACAATACACGTTCACTTATGAAGGCCTGAAAAATGCAGAAAAGTCAAAATAAGGAAGAAAAATCACCACCCACAGCCCCACCGCACGGAGACAATCATTGTTCAGGTTTGATGTATTTCCTTCCATAGTTTTTTGTTTGGGGACTTTTTAAAAACATGGCTGAGATCATACTGTATATTAAAGAGCAAACAAAGCCGTGGTATCCTGCCTTCTGACTGGCCGGTGTGTCGCGGGCACATTTCCATAATTCGCGCTCCGAGCCCCATTCCTTCTCCTCTTCTCTGAGCCTCGTTTCTCTGGGCTGCCTGCTGCTCTGTGAAGTGGAAGTTCCACAGTTTATTTAGCCGTTTCCTTATTGTTGCACATTTCAGTTAGTTCCAGTTTTCTGATGTTATAAATAATATATTTTGGTAGATCTTTGTACGGAAAGCTTTCCTTTTCCATATATAGGAGTGGCTCCACGGCTGGAATGGAATCACTCGGGCAGTGAGTCAGATATGGTTCTGCTGCACTCAGTCAGACTGCTTTCTGAAGGACCCGAGCCATTCCACAGATGAGCAAGGAGAGGCCCAACAGGTGCCATGAGCTGTCACTCGGTCATGCCTGAGCTCCTTCCTCTGCACCTCACCTCTCTCCGTCACCACGTGTCCCTCTACTCACTCACTCATTCTTTCTTTATTCAAAGGATATGGTGCACCTACTGTGTGCCAGGTGCAGGTCTAGGCCCTGGAGATGAACAAAACAGACAAACCCCTTGCCCTCCAGGTGTTTCTATCCCAAAGGCTGGAGGGAAGGACCAAACAGGAAGGAGGGCAGGAGCATTCGCACCAGCCTTTGCATTTGGCTATATGCAAATCAAGGTGCTCATTTGCATCAGGATGCTCATCTGCATCATTATCATCATTTGCATATCAGGGCCCTGGGCCTTCTATGGCCATATTCTAGTTCTGTTCCATAGCAGAGGCTAAAAGGCAGAGGGTGGCATCTGGCTGCCCCTGGACCAGAGTCCTGCCCAGTTTTCTTGACCCCAAATTGTTTTCTAAAATCTGGCCTCTCCTTAAAAATCAGGAGGTTTCACAGGAGTCTGGATTTAGGCGTCTCCTGAACACTACATACCTGGCCTTGCGGGGCCTGAGTCTCAGTTGGTCCCTGGGAACCAATGGGACCTTGACCATGTGGCCATCCCTCCCACATCCATCAGTCCAGGGCCTTCCTTCACTGAGCTGGGCTGGAGGGGCTCAGGAACGAGAGTCGCACTGTGATGAGTGACAGGAGGTGAAGTCGCTAGAGTCGCACTGTGATGAGTGACAGGAGGTGAAGTCGCTAGGCCAGGTGATGGGCCTGTGAGCGGCAGAGGCAGGATGGGGACTGCACAGTTGGACTCTGGCATCTGGCTGATGGTGCAGCACAGGAGCCGTCAGGGATCAGAGGTCCTCCAGGAGGGCAGACAGCCCTGCCTGGGCCACAGGAGGCTCCGAGATGTCCCCAGGACAGCACAGGCCCCCGAAGCAGCGCTGAGAAAGTGAACCCAGAGCTGGAAGTGAAGTCAGATCGGAGATCTCCCATCTCCTTGAGCCGGGAGCGCCTCTGCTCAGAATGCCCCCTGCCTCTTCCTTTACCTGCTTAATGCTTACTCTTGCTCAGCTGATTTGCCTCCTCCTCCAAGAAGCCCTCCCCCAAGGGAAGGTGAGCCCTGATCCCTGGTCCATGGGGGCTGGCCAGGTGAGAGGGACGAGACCATCAGCAACACCACATCCTCAAGTTCCCACAAGCCACCCCGGGGAGAGCCTCGCTCCCCAACCCCCACCCCTGACTCAGCTCTGTGCAGTGAGGACAGAAAGGGAGCGTGAACAGTGACACAGGACGGTGGGTGTGGCTGGTGGCCTTGAATCCTGGGTGCTATGTCAGCTTCAGCATTTGTTCCCCCAATTCCTTAGCCTCCCTGTGTCTGTCTCCTCGCCTCTCACACAGGCTGATGGCGTGCTTCGCTCCCAGTCACTGTGAGACTCAGCTGGCACAGGCCTGGTGCAGACACCCCAGTGAGCACTCACCCCGTTGTGAATGAACAGGGAGCACGCACCCACGGGGTCATAGGTTCCGGGGGAGGAGGGGTTAGAGAGCCCAGCCCCATCCCCCACTTTACAGCTGAGGAAACTGAGTCCAGACAGGGAGGAGGCTAGGCCTGAACAAGAAGAGCCCTTTATCCCCACTCCAGTCACTGTCTCCAGCTGCCCTGGGTCCTCGGTCCTGGGTCCTGGGTCCTCGGTCGTGGGTCCTGGGTCGTGGGTCCTGGGTCGTGGGTCCGCACCCGGAAGGAGTTTCTGATAAGAAGAGTCTCCGGGGCCATTGGTGAGCAGCCTGCACCCTGGCCCCTGCCCTTAAAGGACCACCGTGTGTCTTCTGTCCCGGGCCCTCCAGGGCCTGCTCCCTGAGCGTTCACCTCTCGGGGAAGGAACCTTCCCCCCAGAGAACGCCTGCCCTGGCCCTGGAGGGAGGGGGTGGCTTCCTGGCCTGAACAATGGGGCGGGATGTCCCTTAGCCGGCAGGCAGGGGTGTGGGACATCTGATGAGGATGCCATGACCATTCAGGAGCACAGGGATGTGGAGCTGGGGGCAGGAGGCCCGAGCTGGAGGCCGTGGCATCATTGGGGGTCACTCCTCACCCTTGCTCCTGTGACAAGGGGCCTCTCGCCGGGGCTCAGTTTTCCCACCAGCAAATTGGAGAGCTACAAGAGCATCTGCCCCCAGGGGGTAGTAGTGATATTAACCCAGTTATCTCTGTAAAGGCCCTAACCGAGGGGGTGGGATCAGAATTCACACGCAAGGTGAAGTCGGGCAGTGAGGGCAGCACAGCCAGCCTTGAGAATCTCACTCCACTGCTTCCTGCTCTGTGGCCTTGGGGAGGTTACTTAATGTCTCTGTGCCTTTGTTTACTCATCTGTAAAAGGGGAATAAGAATTGTGCCTCTGCAGAGGGGTGTTTGGAGGTTAACTGAGTAACACAGGTGAAGTGCTCATCGTCATTAGTACCTCCCTCCTTCCCTATGAGTTTCCTGTGGCTGCTGTAACCAACGGCCATAAACGCAGTGACTTCAACAACACCGTTTGGGAAGCTCTCACAGCCTCAGAGGTCTAGGTGTCGGCAGGGCGGTGCTCCTCCTGGAGGCTCGGGGCACGATCGGTTTCCTGGCCTTTTCCGGCTTCCAGAGGCCCCTGCATTCCTGCACTTGTTCCATCTCTGAAGCCAGCGAGACGTGGCTGATCTCTGCTTCTGTCGCCACAGCTCCTCCCTGACTTTGACCCTCTCCCCTCTCTTTTTCTCCTTTTCCTTTTTATTTGGAACTCACCTTAGCTTTGGAGAAGTTATCAAGGTAACTCAGGGTTCCCACAACCTCGTCACCCCGATTCCCCTCGCGTGAACATCTAACTGTGCTGCACAGTGAGCACGTGAACACCGATGCGCCCTGCAAACCACCGCCTCCACTCAGGGGGCCCCAGCTCTGCTCCCGGACCGTCCCAGGCGGCATTTGTCATCCTCCCCTCGTCCCTCCCATCTGTTCTCCTCCTCACTCTCCCCCGCCGTGGCCACTGCTGAGGAGTGCCGCTCGGGTATTTTGTGAAGTGCCCCTCCCTTTCGTGTTTCTAAAACAGCTTTATTGAATTGTGATTCACGTCCCATGCCTTTAAAGTGTACACTTCCAAGTACAATCCAACGCTTTGGGTTGGTTATATTATTAATTTTCTAAACTCACCGTAAAATATATCCAACATAACATTTGTCCTTTTAACCATTGTTAAATGTACTGTTCAGTTTGTCACCTCTTTTTTAAAAAATGTTTATTTCTTTTTTAATATATATGTTTTTATTGATTTTTTTTTTTTTTTAAAGAGCGAGAGAGAGAGGGATAGAGAAATAGAAACATCATGGATCATCAGCTGCCTCCTCCACGACCCCTACTGGGAATGGAACCCTGACCGGGAACCGAACGAATGATTGCTTGGTTCCTGGGTCAACACTCAACCACTGAGCCACACTGGCTGGGCAGTTTGTTGCCTCTTATAAAGACCCGTGTGATTAAAATGGGTCAACATGGATAATCCAGGCTAATCTCTCATCTCAAAGTCCTGGGCTTAATCACGTCTGCAGAGTCCCTTTTGCCAGTAAAATGACAGTCACAGCCCTCGCTGGTTTGGCTCAATGGATAGAGCATTAGCCTGCGGACTAAAGGGTCCCGGGTTTGATCTGAGTCAGGGCTTGCCCAGGTTGTGGGCTGGATCCCCAGTGTGGGCATATAGGAGGCAGCCGATCAATGATTCTCTCTCATCATTGATATTTCTCCTCTCTTCCTCTCCCTTCCTCTCTGGAATCAATAAAAATAGATTTTAAAAATAATAATAATAAAGTAAAAGTTTAAAGCAAACAAAATGACATAGTCACAGATTCCAGCAGTTAGAACGCAGCTGTCCTTGGGGGGTTGTTATTCTGTCTGCCACACCTTGCTTGGAGCCACCAGCCACCTCACACCCCTGATTACCTGTCTGCCCGCTGGACTGGGCTCCGGAGAGCAGCCTGCCCACTTCCCTTGCTGCTGTGTCCCCAGCGCTTAGGATGAGTCCTGGGAAACCTGAGCACAGGAAAAGGCCGTGTGGTCAGAAGAGGTCAAAGAGCAGCAGTCTCACCAGGGCACCTTGTCAGGCCAGCACAGCCTGCGTCCTGGGCACAGCGGGGCGGCCCCCCCAGCCCCTGTGTAGAACAGCCACTCCCAGGCCCATTTTACAGATAAGAGACGGAGACCACACCCACACAGGTGCTAGGGAATGTGGGAGACCCAGGAGCCATGGGTGGCAGTTCCCACCCAGGTGTCTCTGCCCCCCCCCCCCCACTCCTCACCATGACACTGTTGGCTGGGAGTCTCCAGGAGGCCTTGTAGTTGCTAAAATCTTGAAATACAGCCCGAGCCATTGGTACCTAACCTCTGCTACAGGCCTCCTAATGCCCCCGCCCCCCACGCTGCCAGGATCTCCCTCAGAGCCCCCAGACCCTCTGATGGAGACAATCAACAGGGGGGGTCTCTGGACCTGCTTCCAGGCCTCCTGATTGGCCAGTGCTTGGGCCACGCAGGGTGTGTACTATTGTAACTCTCCCTGGCTTTGGCACATAGTAGGTGCTCAATGAGTCTGTGCTGAATGAGTGAAGAGGGGACTTGAGAATGCTTGAGGGCCCTTTACTCCCTGCACCATGCTTGGTCCACACAGACTCGTTTCTGCCTCCCTCTGAGGCCTCAGCGATGCAGTAGTGCCCCCCTCATTTCCCAGGGGGGCCAGTGGGGATGAGGGGGGCAGAACAAGAGGGCTTTGAGGCAGCTCTATCTCCGGAGGGAAGTAGAGGAGATAAGGCAGCTTCTCACGTTCCCAACTTGTCCCAGACCAGAGATAACCCGGGGGAGACAGGGTGCCGGAGCCCTACCAGCCGCGGGCCACCCACCTGCCCCCCGGGTCTCCCAGGGTCCCACTAGCACAGACTCCAGGCTGAAACCTGAGGAGCTGCCCGGAAGAGCCGCCCCGCCGAGAGGGACAGGTGATAAGTGGGGCCAGAGCTGGTGGGAGAGGAATCATCTCCAGTGTCCCCGGGCCTTTCCCGAAGCCTGGTTCCACCCACCCCTCCCCCAGGAAACTCACCTGAGCCGCCCTGGGGCACAGCCCCCTCCAAGGAGCCCTCAGCGGTCCAGCCCTCTGCTGACTAAGGAAGGAGCTGGAACGAGAGAGGTGGGGGGGGGGGGGTCACTGAGCACCTTGATGGTGGAGTAAGGCTTGAACCCAGAGCTCCGGCTTCAGCACACAGACAGCCATCCTCACAGTGGTCAAATATTTCGTGCAGAGCCCCAGGTCTGAATTCTAGAAGGTGGGGGTGCGGCGCTGAGAGGAAGGGGCACATGGGCTGGGGAGGAGCCCAGAGCTGGGAGCAGGACACCAGGTTCTGCCTCTCGCTTTGCAACTGACTCACTGGGGCAGCTCGACACAGTCCCTGAGCCTCAGTTTCCCCATCTGTAATGGAGACAATCATAGTTTCACCATGAGAGTAGCTGCCAGGGAATGAAATGATTGAACTTGCTCAAGGGCCTTAGGACGGCGCCCAGCCCCTCACAAACCTCCCGCTGCCGCCTGCTCTGGTGCTGTGATTCTCTCTCCTCTCTTGCTCTTCTGGGAGCTCCGTGAGGGCAGGGGTGAGTGTACTCAGCTCTCAGCACGGGGCCCAGGCTCGCTGTGTCCATCCCTCCAGCAAGTTTCCTGAGGTGATGACCACGCTGTGGTCAGTGCTTGCATCAGGAAGGCCTGGGCTGTGGAGAGGCAGCACCCAGGGCTGGATGGATGACCGACAAATGAATAGTGTAAGTAAGGGAATGAATGAATGGAATGAATGAATGAGTCAGTCTGCTGGGTTTCTTACCAGAGGACGGCTCTCAACCTTTTCAGCTGGACCCCTCCCTGCCCCCTTGGTAGCTTCCAGCCTCACCCCCACACCAGGTGGAAGTAGCAAGTAGGCAGTGGGAAGGACGTGCTCAGCCAGGGACAAATGTGCTGCTTCCCGCAGATCAGCGCCCGGGCACTGCCCACCCTGCCCTCCCAGCATCTGGTGCCCAAGAGTGCAGGTTGGCCTGAGTCCCAGACAGAGGCTCCGCCCGCAGCCAGCCCCGCAGGCCAGCGACTGAGGGTGAGACCCAGGAGCCCGGAACTGCCAAGCCCTCACCTTGCCTTCAGTGAATCCACTTGCAGCACCAAATCCGATCCTCACACCAGAATAAAGGCATGGGCAGATGCCCAGCTGGCGTGGCTCAGTGGCTGAGGGTCGACCTAGGAACCAGGAGGTCACGGTTCAATTCCTGGTCAGAGCACATGCCCAGGTTGTGGGCTCGATCCCCAGTGTGGGGCGTGCAGAAAGCAGCTGATCAATGACTCTCTCATTGTTGATGTTTCTATCTCTCTCTCCCTCCCTTCCTCTCTAAAATCAATAAAATAATAATTTTTAAAGGCATGAGTAGATGGGAAACTGAGACAAACAGAAATAAGACAGAGAGTTCAGTTCTTCCAGTCTGCAATTCCAGGGGTGGGGATGGGACTCTTCATACCTGCTGTCCCTCCCACCACACACTCACCTGCACCCTCCAGTCCCACAATGTGTCATGCATGGGGCCCTTCCTCCTCAGATACAGTGCCATCAGGAGGAATTACCTAAATGCCCAGTATTCCCCCACCTAAGTATACACGCAGAGCTCACCAGCCCTGTCCCTGCGTCTCTCATTAGCTTCTCTGAGCCTCAGTTTTCTCATCGTCGTTGGTGGAGCTGATGGCAGTACCAACCTCGTGATGTTGTGCGAATTGAATGAGTTACTGCCATCCGAATAGACATTTTTTCCAAGACTATCTAATAGCTAATAAGCACATGGAGAGATGATCAACATGATTAGTGGGTGGGGAAATCAAAATCAAAACCATGATGAAATACCAGTTCACACCCACCAGGATCGCTACAGTCAAAAGGACAAATAGTAACAAGTGTTGGCAAGGATGCGGAGGCATGGAAATCCTCCTGCCTTGCTGGAGGGCACGTAAAGTGACTCAACCGTGTTAGAAACAGCTGAACCGTCCCCCAACTGTTAAACATAGAGTCACCGGGTGACCGGGAGTCCCCCCCTACGTCTGCACCCCAGACAAATGAAAACGTGTGTCCACACAAGGGCTTGCACGGGAATGTTCAGGGCAGTTTTCCTCAAAAAGTGGAAACCTCCCGACGGCCTGTCCACGGACGAGTGGAGAAAGCAGACGTGGTCTCTCCGCACGATGGGACCATATTCAACCATAAGAGGAATACCCTGTGCCCTGGCCACGTGGCTCAGTTGGAGCCCTGCCCCACACACCAAAAGGTTGTGGGTTCGATCCCTGCTCAGGGCACAGACAGGAGGCAATCGAGCAATAGTTCTCTCTCTCACATTGATGTCTCTTTCTCTCCCTTCTTCTCTCTCTAAAATCAATAAACGTATCCACAGGTGAGGATTAAAAAAATAAGTAAATAAAAGGATGATACATGCTACAGCATTTTGCTGACAAAGACAGTTACAAAAGGCTACCTGTTGTATGATCCCATTTGTATAAAATGTTCAGAACAGGCCCGTCAGGGAGCGGAGGTTGGTGGGCCCATGGGCTGGAGCAGGGGGTGGAGTGACGGCTGGTGGGCACTGGGTTTCTTTGGAAGATGATCTAAAATGAGATTGTGAGGATAGTGGTACAACTCTGTGAACTTGCCAAAGACCGTTGGACCAGACACTTTAAATGAGTGAGCTCTGCCGTTTGTAAATTATATGTCAAAACATCTGTGTTAACAAATGAGATGCTCCCAGCCTCCCGCTGGGGGTCTAGTTAGAGCTCAGTGAGGGGCAGCAGCTAGGACTGCAGTTCCTGTGATTGGCATTATCATCTCTTTTGTGAGGTGGGCATTTGGCAGCTACGGCAAAGTGAGGCTTAGAGAAGTGGGGTGTCCGACACGGGAAATGATGGGACCCTAATGCCTCCCTGGCCTTCTGGGCAAAGGAGAGCAGGGTGGGGCTGCCAGGACAGCATTTCCAGGGGGGGCGGGCTGGGGGCACCGTGAGCTGTGTTTTCATATGCCAGGCTCTGTAGTAGACTGAGACGGCGGGCTGGCTGCAAGGGCCCCAAGGACTGACTCTCCCAATGTTCCCAACTCCAGGCCTCTGTTTTCCCATCTGTCTAAAGGGCTCTGGCAATGGTTTTCAAACTGTGTTCCAAGGCACCCTGGGACCAAGAACAGGTTTCAAACACCCCTGAGAGAGGATGCTCCTGAGGTTCCCTCAGACTCCACCCCCATCCCTGCCTCCCCTCAGGCCTGGCCCAGCCCTGAAGTCAGGATGTGGCTGCCTAATATAGGTGAGGAAGAGGAAGGCGTGGGGGTCGTGCGCAGGAATCTGCATCCTGGGGACCAGGAGATGGGAACTCCAGGTGCCTGCAGCCCAGCTTCCGGCTCCAGCCCGAGAAGAAGCCTCAGCAGCAGCTTCCCAAGACGCAGCCGCCTGGCTCGCAGCCCAGAGCGTGTCCCGGAAATGGTGCCGGCACTTCCGCTTCCCTCCTGCTCGGGAGACACTCTGGAGCCTCTTGCTCAGGAGCAAGTCTGCAGGCCTGGGTTAGCTGTGGCTCCCTCTACCGAGCGCCAGGCCTGTCAGATGGCGAGGCTGGGCCTATGGGCAGTTCACAAAGCCCCCATTAGGTTTGTGTAACTCGAACCCTAGCGTCAAAGACCCTCCTGTGGAGGAATGACTATGAGTGAGCATTGGGGAGTGGTGGGGCCTGTGGCCAAACGCAGCGCCCTTGCCCCATCCAAAGGTCTCCAGGAGCTGTTGTCAGACTTTTGATTTTTCAAGAGCAACCAGAAATCTGGATTTTAATGTGAAATCTCCAGATTTGGGGAAAACTGGGGGAGTGAAACACATCCACGAGCAGGATACAGCCCCGCGGCCACTGCTGGCAACATTATCTCCTTGAGGACACAACCACCATCTTCCCCGTGAGGATGCAGGCTAAGAGAAGCCAGATGTGCCAGCCTCCCGCAGGGTGCGTATCGGAGTCCAGACCCCCACCGCCTCTCCCATTCCAGACCCCAGACGGGCGCTGCTGTGCAGCTGTGCCCTTGCTGTAGTAAATAAGTAACCCTCCCGCCTACCGTCTGGTCAAATTTACGCTGGAACCCCCATAGACCGCAGTCCCGGAACAGACGAGGAAGTGCTGTCTGCACTGATGCAGGCCTTCCCAAGGGGAAAGGGAGAGTCGGCCCAGATTCAGCCGTGTCTCGGAGAAGACTCCAACACTGGACCAGAGAACCGGGTGGGAGGGAAACTTTTCGATTTTCAAAATACTTTTATGTATTTTGATTGTTGGGCATGTGGGTGTGTTAGCTCTTAAGCAAATATATAGTTTTTACTTGTTTGTTTTAATTATCTCTTCTCTCCTCTCATTCTCTGAGCCTGGGACATGAGGGGAATTTGCAAATGTCCTGGGGTCTGGGGCCAGCAGCTCCTGGGGAGTCAGAGCTGATGGGGGAGGGGAGGTACCCTGAATTGGCTGATGTGCCAGGCCCCTGCACATCAGCCATTCAGATCTCACAACAGGTCTGTGAGGTGAGGCAGTTATAACCCCATTTTATAGATGAGGAAACTGAGTCACACAACCAGTTATAGAAGCTGGCTCAGAGCTCAGGGGCCAGGTTCTCAGGGGGTTCTTGCTCCCTCGTAGGTCTCAAGCGAGGATTTGCAGCCTGGGGTCTGTCATTGGCCCAACCCCAGACCACCAGCTCCTTCTCACATTCCTTCCTGAGAGCTGGTGGGGCAATTCCTGGCTGTCCCAGCTACACCCTCACACTCCTGCCTACCCAGCTGGGCGCAGAGCAGTTGCTTTCCTTCTGGGCATGGCTCAACCTCAGGTCCAGAGACCATCTAGGTTCCAGCCAGGAGCTTTTCCAGCCCTGAACCTCCAGCTGGGGATTGCACAGCCCCCGACAGAGCCTGTACCTGGGGATCCCCCCCCAGTGCATGCTGCCCAAGGTGAGATTTGCACCTCAAGAATTCATGGTGTCCCCTTAGACAACACACAGCATCGCCAGGAGGAGATTAGTGTCCCATTGATTCCTGTAATTAGAGACCAGAGAGGTTAGACCATTAGCCTAAAGTCACACAGCAGATGAGGACTTTAGACCAGTCAGGACTCAGCAGAGCCTCAGCTCCCCTGAGGAGGAGGACAGAAGGACACCAGCTGTGATGGGGAAGGAAGGAGTGAGGGGCCGCAATGGGCCAGGGAGATGGAAAAGGCGCTTCCCTGCCCTTAGGAGCTCCGGCTCTAGAGACTTGCAGATGAGCGGCTGAGACGGCCAGGCCAGCCTGGGGTCAGCGAGGGTTCCTGAGGAAGGCGCTAGGGAAGCCCCAGGGCCAGTGCAGCTCAAGCGGAAAGTGCCTTCCCATAACCTTCCCAAGGCCAAGGGTAGTCAGACCAGGCGGGAAGCCCGCAGGGGCCTCCAAGAGGGGCTTTCTGGGTGGAAGTGGAGGTAGGTCCCTCAAGGTAGAGAATGTGGTCAGGGCTTGGCCACCACCAAGAGGTGATTCCTCCTGGCCAGTGCCTGCCCTGCCCAGAAAGATGCCCCTCCACCAGCCAGTGGTCAGGCCTGGCTCTCCGATGCCCCCTGTGCTGACTCATGTCCGCCCGGCTGTCCCTGGCTGCAGGGAGGGGGCGGACCCCACTCCATGCTTGACCTTATCAGGCCTTGCTTGTGTCCAGTGGCCTGGACGTGGGCAGGGCCTTGGCACTTCCCCACCCCCTCCCTGCCCTGGCTGAGCAGGGCCTGCATGAGCTCATGGGAGCCCACGGCAGGGAAGGGCAAGCAGGGCGGTGGCCCAAGAAGGGAGGAGGTCAGCAGCTTGGCGAGGGTGCCCTGTGGGGCTGCCCGTCGGCCCCCTGCCTGCTGGGACAGGGCTGGGCATGGCTATTTTTAGTTCTCAAATGAGGGATGGTGGGACCCGATGTAGCAGCTGCTACAAGGAGTCTTTTCAGTACAGCAGCCTGCCCCGGACCTGCGCATGCACACACACGGACCTGCCCGTGCACACAGCCCTCATGCAAATACATGAGCGCATGCATAGGCATGTGTCATGCACAGACATATATATGGTGTGCACCCACTCATATGCACAGAGACACGCCCCCACGTACCTGCAGACATGTGTACAGTATTCACGTGTGTACAGACTTGCACACATGCACCTCGCACAGGGCTATCCAAACACACAGCGGCCTGCCTGCGTCCCAAGCCCCCCAAGTGTACACTCGGGTGCACAGGCCGGGTGAGGATCATCAGCTCCGAAAGCACCCCCAGGGCCCTGTGTCCTCACTGCAGACACTTCACCACTGGCTGGCCCTTCTGACGATGGCTGCATGGAGCTCCCAGCCCAGCGGCTATGCTAGTAAACAGGCCACAACCACGCAGCGGGTAGAGTAGGGGCTGTCAGTGCACAGAGGAGCTGGGATGGGGGGGGCGGTGTTGGCTTCCTGTGGCTCCTGGGAACAAACCACAAACCAGGGGGCGTAAAGCAACAGACATTTACTCTCACAGTTGTGGAGGCTGGAGTCCAGAATCAAGGTGTCGGCAGGGACAGGCTGTGGGGAGCGAATCCTCCCTGCCTCTTCCAGCTTCTGCTGAGTCCCGCCATCCTTGGCTTCTGGCCGCGTCGCTCCATAACTGCCTCTGTCTCACATCCTTTTCTTGTGTCTCCATCTTCACATCTCCCTCTCCCTTTGCTTTTTTTTTTTTTTTAATATATATTTATTGATTTCAGAGAGGAAAAAAGAGGGAGAGAGAGAAACATCAATGATGAGAGAGAATCTTTGATCGGCTGCCTCCTACACGCCCCCATTGGGGATCAAGCCCCCAACCCGGACATGTGCCCCAACTGGGCATCAAACCCTGACCTCCTGGTTCATAGGTCAACACTCAACCACTGAGCCACGCCGGGCAGCTGGGCCTCCTCTCCTTTCTCTTAGGAGGACACTGTCACTGGATTTAGGACACACCCACTCCAGTGTGACCCTTACTCTAATTACATCTGCAAAAACCCTTCTGTCAAATGGGTCTGATTCCGAGGTTTGGGGTAGACCTGAATTCTCCAGGGCGGGAAGGCCAATATGCCTTCCAACAATGAAAGTACGTTCACGCATCTAGGTATTACATCTGCTATTTCATTTCAACTTTAAACAATTCTCACCTCCCGGAAGAGCAGATGTCACCAAAGATCCCTCACGGCCCAGGGCGGTGTCTCTGTCTCGGGTTTTCTGGGCACTGGTGCCCTCAGGGACAAGGTGAAAATGGGCAAAGTGGGCAGGGCTAGCATTCCTCCCACACCTGCCTGGCTGGCTGGGCCAGAAGTAGGTCACCTGGGGTCCTCCCCCCAGATAATGAGCCTCCTGATCACTGGAGATGACCTGGTGACATTCACACCCCAGCACCTCTCTGGGGTGTGAGCTGAGCGCTCTGGGTGGTGGGGACAGGGGAGCGGGGGACTGGGCTCCACTCACCCAGTAGAGGCTCCTAGGATCGGCACTCACAGATCCCACCCTTCCTCTCACAGGCGGGGAAACCAAGGCCCAAAGAGAAGAAGGGACTTGGCCAGTGTCACCTCCTGCATCAGGCGCCCTTTGTCCTGTCTGATGGCTTCTCAGCAGGAGCCGTGTCCCCAGGTCTCCCCTCCCCCACCAGAGCAGCCCCAGTTCCCACTCGAGATCCCCCTTCCCAGTTTCCCCGGCTGGGGGTGGGGGCAGGCAGACAGTGAGGTAGATGAGGAAGCGGACCCTCGGCCTTGGTCTATCCTGTCCAGTCACTGGTGCTGGACTCAGGACATGAAGCTCCCAGGGTGCCCTGTGGGTTCGAACGGACCCCATGAGGCTGGGAGACAGTGCCCTGGTCAGTCATGAGGTGCACTCAACCGAGCCCCTGGGCCTTGGGAATTAATTCATCATCAGGCCGTTTAAAGATTAACAGCCGACCGTGGAGACAGGATTGCCAGTGACAGGGGCACAGAGGAGGAGCTAACCCCTTCCCCAGTGACCCCTGGACCCTGTGACAAGGGTGGGGGTGTAAAGGAGGCTGGCTCTGCACCCCCATCCCTCCCTGCCTCTACCCCTCTCCACCTCCTCTGGTCTCCAGGGGTGCTGGTCTCCAGGGGTGCTGGGGAGCTGGAGGTGTAAGATGGGACAAGAAAGTTCTCCCAAGGCCCAGAGTCCTGGGTGTAGTCAGCCCTCCATCCACAGCATGTATCGGGCAGGTGACCTTGGGTAGGTCACTCCCGTCTGAGCCTCAGCTTCCTCATCTGCAAATGAGGGCCCAGATAGCAGGTTGGTTTGTGATTCTCCAAGATGACATGGAGGCCAGGAGCCTGGAGCTTCTTAGGTGCCCAGTGTCTTCCTTCTAGAGACCTGGCACCCTAAGTCCTGGCGCCGAGTCCCTCCCCACCCTCACGGCAGTCTCTTCTGAAAGCCACAGTCAAGTTCAAGTCCTATTCCAGCCCAAGGGGAAGAGAAAGTAGCACTTTCTCCAGGGCCAGGCAGGCAGGTGAGTCAATTTTCTCACCTGGGCTGATTCATATCTGTGCTGGGGCGGCGCAGGGAGGAGGCAGACAGGGACGGATTCCTTCACCTTAGGGTGCAGTCACATCCCCAAGTCGCAAGCTGGCCGATTCCAGCAGACCAAGCTGGGATACAGGGGGTGGGTCCTAGATGAAGCCCCAGAGGCGGTGACACAGTCCCTGAGGCTCAGAGGATGCCCCAGAGGCCACGCCATGGGCCTTTCTCCCAGCTCCGCCACCAGCACTCAGCACACCTCCTCTCCCTCAAAGATGCCCGAGGGTCAGCGAGTGAGGCACAGGTGAGTCATGAGCGGGAAAGGCCCATGAAGTCATCCAGCGCCCGGGTCATCTTAGGAGTCTGTCTGGCCCCTGGACTCGCCAGCCGGGGAGTTCCCCTGGAGGGCAGCCGTCTGCTCCCCTGGCTGACCAATAGGGACCAGCCACAGGGACCCCCAGCCCTCCACTCCCCCTGCCCAGACCGCCCTCCTCACAGCCCCTCACAGAGCGGAGACACCTCAGACCAGCCCTTGGCCCAGGGCCCAGAGCTTTGCCCGAGTGAGAATCTGGAAACATGACTGTATTGTTTTCATTACTCGCTGGGCATTGCACCTGAGCCTTCTGAGCGGTTAGTACGTGATCATCAGAAAAGCGGAAAATCAGGTGCTGCCCAGGACCAGAGGCCCCACACACAGTACCCGAGGCTCAAACCTCGGCCTTCCCACTGCCAGGCTCCGAGCCCTTCCCAGCCGGCTCTGGGCCTGTTTCTTCTCTGTAAAATGAGGATAAGAAAGCTTCCTGATCCAAAGGCAGGGTCAGCCTCAGGGGGTTCAGGAGAAGAAACCCTGGAAGGGACCGCTCTGAGCTGCGGGCAGTGGGGTGTGGAGCCCCTGGAGGAGAGGGGGGCTGCCTATGACTATCCGCAGAGTTGGGGGGCGAGGAGGGGCCGAGGGGCCCGAAGCCAGTGAGAGGGGAGGCGGGCAGGAAGGCCACACACAGGGGAGCCTCGGTAGCCGCAGCCGGGACCACGGGAGGGAGCAGCGTTCCCACAGCCCTGATTCTCGGGGCTCTCGTCCGCCTGCCAACCGCGGGACCTGCGTGCGGATGTGGACCTAAGACAACGATGCAAACGAGCCTTGTCGTCAAGGTGAAGGTCAGACCAGGTGGTTTCCTGCCCAGGATGAGGGAGTCCAGAACCAGCCTGGTGACAAGTTACACCAGGAGGACAGAGGCCTCCCCGTGGGGACAGGCCAAGTGAGCGAAGTGAATCTTGGGGTGAGCCTGGCCGTGTGGCTCAGTGGTGGAGTGTCAACCTATGAACCAGGGGGTCAGGGTTCCATTCCCGGTCAGGGCACAGGCCCAGGTTGTGGGCTTGATCCCCAGTCAGGGGGTGCAGGAGGCAGCTGATCAGTGATTCTCATCTTTGATGTTTCTCTCGCTCTTCCTCTCTCTTCCTCTCTGAAGTCAATAAAAATATATTTTTTAAAAATCTTGGGGTGTGAGGGACCAGCCCTGTGGCTTCCTAGGAGCCCCCAACATACCAGACCTTCTAAAGCAGCCCAGGGCCAGCCCACTGTAGTGTCATTTCCCCCATTTTTATTAAACTTCCGGTTTACCTGAAGACAAAGAAAAAGAAGTACCTCGTCCTGTCTCCTCCCACCCTCCCATCAGTGCCTCCCTGCTGAGCACCCACTGCCCCAGCACCACTGCATGAAGGCGGGGAGGGCAGGGGAGAAGGCAGAGAAAGGACCCGAGGGCAGCCAGTGAGCAGAAAATACTGTGACTAGTAATGAAGGTGCCTCATTCAGCAAGTGCTCACAGCTCCTCCGTGGCCAAGCTTTGTTCTGGGCCCAGAGGACAGGCTGGTAACTGACACAGACCAGGACCCTCTCCACGGAGGGGAGAACCAGGCTGTGAGGGAGGTGACTGGGCCATGAGAGATGTTTCAACCTCAGGAAGTCCCGATAGGGGGATCAGAGGCCACAGATGGGGAAACTGAGGCCTGAGGAGAGACAGGCACTTGCTCAAGGTCATTAGCAAGTCAGCGCCCTGGGAAGGCCCTGTGCCCCACCCCTGTCATTCTTCCAGGCCCTGAGAGGATGCTCAGGCTTGCAGGGGACTTCCAGCCCATCAGGCCCTCAACCCCGTGTGACAGGGTGGGCGAGGCCAGTGAGGGAGCCCACCGTGGGGGAGCAGTCGGCGAGGGGAGCCATGCACCAGACAAGCCAGCACATTCCTGCTGGGGTGCCACCGTGCCATCCCCAAACCCCACCCTGTGCCCCCGCACACAGTGCCCATTGTCTGCCCCAGACACTTGGTGCTGCCTCTGCCTCCAGCCTCCAACACCGCCCCACACCCTCCCCCCAACCCCGTTCCCAGGTGGGGCTCCACAAGCCGAAGCACCCCTGTCCCGGTGCCCAGCCCGAAAGGCACCCCTGGCATTTACCTTGGAACCAAGCTAGGATCAGAGAGGGGAAGGGACTAGCCCCAAGTCAACATGGGTCAAAATCCAAATCCCAAGGCCCCTAATTAATTACTCTCCTTAGGAACCCCTATACCTGGTGGGCTGCGGGGCACCCCAGCTCCCAGCGCCTCCAGGGGGCCAGGCCTGGGCTGTGATATCCCCATTTTGCAGGCCAGGAAGCTGACTGAGGGCGGGAGGGAGCTTGCCAAGGCCACCCAGCGCGGAAGCAAATGAGATGAGATCTGGCCCACGCCCTGCACTCCTGTAGGAGCAGCCGGCACAGGGCAGGCCTGTGGGCGGCACGGAGAGAGCATCCAGGAGCAAGGCCATGTCCAAACCAAACCTCACCTCGAGGACATGTGCCCGCTACAAAGGCAGGCCACTCTGCCCATGCTGGCTCACACACCCTTGGCACGTGTACGAGCCCACGGGGCAGGCGGACAGGGCTGAGGCTGAGATGAGGGAGGACTCAGGGTCAGCTAGAGAGAAAACAGACGCCGATCAAGTCCGATGAGTGCCCTACAAGCAATAAAACAGCATTAAACATCAAGCCCTGAACATACCAACGGCCAATTTCAGCCCTAAAATGGCAATTCTAATTGCCCCCCACCCCCAGTTCCTAGTGCTCCTCAGTTGTCATGGTGACCTATTCTAGCCGCGACAACATTTATCAGGACCTGTTTCTGATTTCCCTCCCGGGACACCTGGAGAGAGCCTCGTGGCTCCTTTCCTCACACCCTTTGGGCCCAGCTCCCCAACCCTTATCCTTCCATCTGCCTAACCCTCGTCCTGTGCCTCCTGGCTCCTCCCGATCTCTGATTCATGACATATTTACTTGTTTTTCTTGTCCCCCTTCCTCCCTTACTAGGATGAAAGGTGTGTGCGAGTCGGGATTTTTCTCGCCTGGGTATGAGGCAGATGAGGGAAGAGAAGAATCTAGACTGATGGTTAGATTTGTAACTCGGCATACCCACCGAAACAGCTCCAAGAACAAGACACAGATGATTTCTGACCCCGGGAGTTCCCTGGCCCTCCCTCCGGTCAGTCCTCCCCTGCCCCTGCCCAAGGGGAACCATCCTCCTGCTCCTCCTGCTCTTGACCTTCACAGCCGCGGAGCCACACAGGTGCCCCTTGCAGGCCCTGACTTTTTGTTCTATGAATGAGGTGCAGGAGTTGCCGTGTGACGGGGGAATTTGTAGCTTAAGCAACTGGGTGAGCGTTGGTACCACTTACCGAGCTAGAGACAGCCAGGCAGGAGAGGTTGTGTGTGTGTGGGGGGGGGGGGACCCAGAGTTCTGTTTTGGGGTTAGGAATGGAGCAGGCAGCCGGGCACGGGGCTTGGGCTGGAGATGAAAGTCGGGCCACATAAGCTCATCAGTGACGCTGGAGCCAGGAGAGTAGGCGAGTGTGAGAATGAGCGATGCTGTAGGGAGTTTCTCTTAACGCCACAGGCTCCTTTGCCCGGAGGTAATTAAAGGACTCCTCGGTGTGGAAACTTAGTCCTATTTCAGGAGAGGCGTTGTGGCCCTGAAGGGAGGGTGACTGGCCCAAGGTCACACGGCGGGTTCAGGTTGAGCCAGGAGCCCTTGCTCTGCCTCGAGGTCCCTGCCCTGTCCTCTGGGTGCACCAAGCAGCTTGGAGAGGCCCAACTCCCACCCCACAGTGAGGGTCTGGGCTCCCCGCAGGAGGCAGGCCTGGCGCTGGGCCTGAGGAGCCTGAGGCAGGATAACCCCGCCTGACGTTGCTGTCTCCCTGACAGTGACTTCACTGGCTAGTCAGGCAGCTGAAGGGCCAGGTATGCGGGCCGGGCCACGGGGCGGCTGGAAATACGTCATCGGCCTGGGGGCAACGCCATCAGCAGCCAAAGGCCTTGGAAGAGGGCTGGCCCTCAGGCACCTTGGAAACCAGAGGAAAGGCCATCAACGTGCCCATCATCTCCGGTCCAAGGGCCTCACTTTACAGGTAGGGAAACAGGCCTGGAGAAGCCGGTGCCTCTCCCCGTCTCACGGCGAGTTAGGGGCAGCCCGGCCACCACGGCTCAGTGGTTGCTGTCGAACCAGGAGGTCCCAGTTCCATTCCTGTTCAGGGCATGTGATCAGGTTGCGGGCCTGGTCCCCGGCATGGGGCGTGCAGGAGGCAGCCAATTAATGATTCTCTCTCATCATTTCTCTCTCTCTCTCCCTCTCCCTTCCTCTGAAATCAATAAAAATATATTTTAAAAAACAAAACCGTTAGGGGCAGGTGCAGGGAGGAACCAGCCCTCCAGACCCAGCACGGTCTCTGCCCTCCCAGCGTGTTCCCTGGGATACGGTGCCCGGCTGAGGGCACCCTTCCCGACACCCTGTTGGGTTAGGGTCTTGGGGGGGGGGCATGGGGACAGAGCTTGCGTTCAAGGGGCCCAGAGGCCACCAGGCAGGCCAGGCCGTGGCCATGTCCTCAGGAGCTCACCGTGGGGGAGGGCACCCCTGGCCCCTCCCACCACCTCATCTCTGTGCTCTGTCCCCGCTGCCAGAAAGCATGCAGCCTCCCATCCTGGCTCCCACACCTGCGATGGCAGGGAGCTGCCTCCTCAGACACTCTTAAATGCTCACAAACGTTGCAGCCGGCTTTTAACCACAGTCATTATTAAAAACTAACTTATTTAAACTTGCATTCATCCCTTTCTAATTTTTAAAAAATCTTCATTGCCCAGCCAGTGTGGCTCAGTGGTTGAACACTAGGCTATGAACCAGGATCACGGTTCAATTCCCAGTCAGGGCACAGGCCCTGGTTGGAGGTTTGATCCCAGTAGGAGGCAGCTGATCAGTGATTCTCATCATTGATGTTTCTCTCTCTCCCCCTCTCCCTTCCTCTCTGGGGAAAAAAAAAAGTATAGTAGGTGCTCAATAAATGCTTGAATCAGTGAATGAATCCATAATTTCAAGGAACTCTAAAAGTGTCCTCGTCTGCACACACGATGGGATTGAAAACAAGGTTTGGGGATGTGGTCAGAACCACCTCCACCCTTCCTCTGCCCCGACCGCCTGTCCTCCCTCGGGTGCCCCAGCCTATGGCTCCCTCCTACCCCTCACAGTCCTGACATCCAGCATGTTTCCTGCCCCTTCCCACAGCTCCTCCTTCCCCGGGAGCTTGTTGGGAGAAGCAGGAGGAATTTCTGGCCCCAAGTCAGGGGAGGTGCCCTGGCAGGCGGGAGGCAGCACACACAAGCCAGGGACCGCTCCGAATTCCAGCTCCCACGAGCCTGCTGGGAGTGTGCCAAGCGGGGCTGGGGAGGGGCAGGAGCCCCACTCACAGCCAGGAGGGCACGGGGGACTTGGGAAGGGCCAGGGATGGGAGAAGCAGACAGCGTGGCCGTGGCCCTGGTTGGAGGCTGACAGCTCACCCCTCCCAGAGCCCAGATGGGAAGACTGAGGCCCCCTGGTGTCAAACTCTGAGCTCCTGCCTCTTCCTCCGCAAAGATCTTGGAGAACAGGGGTGTTGTGGGGGCAAGAGGGGTTGGGGAGTCAGTCTGTAACCAGAAACCAAGTATCCGGAGAAGGGGTGTCTGGGGGCCTATTAACATGAGGCCCCCTGGAAAGAGCTCTGAATTGGAGGTGGGGGGCTGGAGTCTTGAGATGCCCCTGCCCTGGGTGGGACCAGGAAAGCCTGCCTCCCTGGCTGTGCCTGGAGTCCCCACTTGTCCAATGGGCGGTTGCCCCACATGGGCCCAGAACTCTCCGGGACTTGGGAATTCATGGGCAGCAGGAGAGAAGGAGCTGGCGGAGCTTATGGAAGGTCCTCAGCCTGGCCTGGGGCCCCCACCCCCTCCCCTTCTGCCCTGGAGGAGGGCCAAGTGCCATGAGCTCAGGCAGTGGCCCCTGCCCAGCTGTCAGCACCGGAGCCACCGCCAACACCCACACCAGCACACCTGGCTGCCACTGCACCCCGCCACCGTCCCCTCCCCAGTTCCCTCCCCTCCCCCCAGCCCCTGTGGCACCACAACCCAAGGTGTGGCACCAGGACTACAGACAACTGGATCCAAACCTTGAGAATCGTGCCTTTGAAGTAGGTTCTTACACCAGAAAATTCCAGGACCATCACATAGTGGAACATGCTTCGTTCCAGGCGCAAGAACCCTTAGAACCAAATCATCTCAGAAATGCAGCATCTTGCGACCAAAGATCAAAACCACCGAAATGGAGCTGGGGAATGCTGGGAGCGAGGCTCTCAGAAGCAGCAAGTTCCCGAACAGCAATCCATTGTCCCAGAGGACATGAGCCCTGCGTTCTTCCCATCACCCAGACTCATCAGGATGGAACAAGCCAGGCCTGGTGGGGGGGAGAGAGGGGAGGCTGTCGGTCCATCTGGCCCCTGCCTGGAACAGCAAATATGGGAAGGGAGAGGGGAAGAGAGGGGGCGCTCCGGAGCAAACAGGAGCAGAGGGCCTCTCTTCGAGGCCCTGGGCTGCTACCTTTGCCAAGAGAGGGAAGAGAGAGAAGGGAAAAAGCCGTTGATGCCACAGACTTGGGCAGTGGGTATGTGGTCAGAGGGGGTGGCAGGGTACCGCCCCCCCCGCCCGACCCAGCTATAAGAGCTTGGAATTTTCTCCTGGCAGGAAGGGCCCACCCTCCCATGAATGGAAACAATCCTTGGCATCTGGCCCCGGAGGTGTGCAAGGTCTTAAACAATCAGGCATTATTATCCTCCCTGCCTCAACGCCACCCCCTCGTGCTGAGGGGAAACCGAGGCAGGTGGGGGCTCTGTCTAAACCAAACATCTGAAGGTGCCCAGGCAGATTCCAGTGGTCCCGTCCCTGACCGCGGAATGTCAGAGCTGAGAGTCGCAGGGGCGGAGCCTCGGTCAGCCCAAGCAGGGCAGACACCAGAGAGGGCAGCCGTTTGCCCAGTCAGCCAGCACACTGTGGCAGTCTCTCTTTGCCTCCTCTAAGGCTCACTTCCAGGCCACCTCCTCCAGGAAGTCTTCACGGATCACATTCCCCTGGACCCTTTGCCTCTGACGACTACCAGTCTACCAGGCAGTGTGTTCTCCAAGTATTTTGTGCCAAAATGTCTCATCTTCTGAGCCTCTGCTATCGTGGTGTCTCCCCATCAGCCTGGAACCAGAAGCCCTGGCTGACGCCTCCGTGCCCCCATTCAACCACCTCCCATGGCTCCCAACTGCCTCAGACAAAGTCCAACACGGCCTGGCGCTCAGGTGAGGAGGGCCCTGTGTCTGCGCTCCAGCCTCATCCCCGGGTCTCGTGGAGTTCCTCGCAGCCCCCACCAGGCCATTGCCCACGCACTGCAGCACTTTCCCCTCCTCCCTCCTTCCCCGGCCAGAGCAGCCTCATCCCTAAGGCCTCTTCTGAGACCACCTGCCTGGACCACGCTGGACTTTCCTCTGCAGCCCCCACTCCATGGCAGATGACCTGAGCCTGGGAGCCCAGCCCCTGAGGCTGGGCCGGCTCTCCCACAAGCTGCGTCTTAGGCCACTAGCAATCGTGAGTATTTAACCCACCGCTGGTCTCTGCCCTCACAGCCTCACTCTTCAAATCCTGACCACAAGGACAGGAAATGGATTCCTGTCTGATCATCCCCATTTTTCAGGTTATGAAACTGAGGTACACTATGGTTAAACCGCTCGCTCGAGGTCATACAGTCAGTGGGAGAGCCGGGATTGGGACCCTGAAAGTCTGGTTCTGGAGCCAGTAGGTCACACAGTCCAGGGATGGGAGGGACAGAGGCCCCATGGCACTAAGGCGTCCGGGAGCAGCCGGGAGCCAGAGAGCCCAGAGCTCAACCCCAGGGCCCTGAGAGGGCAGAAACCCTTCCCCTCCAAGCACCACACACAAGACACAGACTGGACACATGCCCTTGGCCTGGGGCGGCTGCAGGAAGCGCTCCGCTGCCCCCAGCCTCTTTCACTTCAGCTTTTCCTAAAAAACGCTGAGGAAGTTGGGAGCGCTCCCCTCTCTCACGCGCTCCAACCACATCCTTCCCACCCCGATTCTCTGGAAACTGAAGAGCAGGATGGAAGGGAAGGGAAGGGAGGGGAGTGGGAAGGAGGCAAAACCACGAGGAATAAGCTCACCCGCAGAGGGCAACAGGTGGGCGCAGTGACAGGCAAGGGGAGCCCCGGGGGCATCCGTGCGGGTTGCAACTGTAAACGGGAGTGAGGGGAGCCCTCACTGCGAACTTCTATAGGAGGGGCGTTCAGGAAGAGGAAGAGCCAGTGCAAGGGCCCTGGGGCAGGAGCGAGCGCCTTGTCGGAGGAGCGCTGAGGAGACACGAGGCCCTGGCGAGGGTGAGAGCGGCAAGACTGGCCCCGGCCCTGACCTGGGCTCTCCTCTGCCTCCAGGGGGTTCGTCAGGGTTCCAGGCGGAGGAGGGAGCATTTTCTATTATTGCGGTAAAATGCACATAACATAAAATGTACCCCTATCTATTTCCAGATGGACAGTGCAGCGGTGTTAAAAGCACATATACAGTGTTATGACTCTTTTCATCTTGTAAGACTGAAAACGATATGGAGAAATGCAGGCTGACTTGAGTGTTGACGGGATCGCTCTGGCTGCTGGATGGAGACCAGACATGAGTGTCCAGAGCAGAAGGCGAGAGAGGGCGGGGCACAGCCCCAGAGCAGGACCCCAGGCTCCACCACACCTGCGCTGCCCTGGCCGGCCGTGAACTTCAGAAAAACCACTTCATTCACTCGCAGACGTGTTTATTCATGCCTCCAGTCACCTCGTCTTCCAACAGCTAGCACTGCACACCTACTATGTGCTCACCGCTATGCTGAGTGCTGAAGGCACAAAAATAACTGACCGGATACAGCCCTGCCTGGGAAGACAGAGCCAAAAACAGCAAAAATGATCATGTAGTGACAGTCCTAGTGCGCGTGGTAGGTAAGAAGCAGAGGGGACAGGATGAGCAACATCACCCCTAGCCAGTTTGGCTAGAGCATCAGTAGATAGAGCGCCAATCTGAGGAGGACTGAAGGGTCCCGGGTTCGATTTCGGTCAAGGGCACTCATATCGGTTGCAGGTTCCTCCCCGGCCAGGCCCTGGTCAGGGCACAGGTAGGAGGCACCCAATCGATGTGTTTCTCTCACATCGATATTTCTCTCTGTCTTTCCCTCTCTTCCACTCTCTCTAAGAAAATTAATGGGAAAATATCCTCAGGTTAAAAAAACAAAAGAGCAAACATCGGAGGACCCTGACACAGGTGGGGATCAGGAGGGGCTTCCAGGAGGAGGTGACATTGGAGCCAAGCCCAGCGGGCGAGCTGGGGTTTCCCACCGAAGAAAAGGAGGACAGGCATCCAGGCGGGGCGGAGGGGGGGCAGTCTGCACAGAAGCTCCGGGGCGCTGGCCTTCTGCTTCTAGGAAAGGCTCCTATCCCGCCCCTCGTAGTAATAGGCCCAGAGCAGCCTGGGAGCCAAGCCCAGATCCCCTCCTGTGCATGGGGGCTCTTGGCGCCTGCCTCCCCTCGATGAGGAGTGGATTGGCACCCGCTCTACTGGGGCTATGAGAACAACGTCCCGCCCCGTCCACCCCATCCTGGTCTGCGGGAGTGGGGCCCTTGAGATGAGGTGCAAGGGAGAATCTCAGGGAACCTCCCGCCGCCCACCCTCAACCCCCTCCTTCCCCACTTGCTTCCTGCTGGGCCTGAGATCTCTCTACTCCACACTCATTCCTTGAACTGTGCTTTCCCGCCCTTCCAGAACCATCCGTTCCTATTCAGGTGAGCCCCAGTCAGGGCATCGCTCTGCCTTCACCGCTCAGCTCAAGCCCCCTCCTTCAGGAAGCCTTCCCTGATGGCTGCAGCGCACGGAGTCTCTCGGGGAGTCACGGAGTCTCCTCAGCCTGCACTGACCTCTGGCCTTCCGAGCCCCAACCGCAGAACTGAAAGGGCGGGAGAAACTGCCCAACCTCAGCCCTCCCTGGGCCCCCATGCTTCAAACGAGGAAATTGGGGCCTGCGCATCGAGTTCTCAGGGCAGCTGGGACAGCCAAGCTATTCCGATGCCCGGCCCAGGCTCTGCCCGGTACAGCGCCCAGCGCGCAGACCAGACTTACGTGGGTGCTCACACTTACAGGGGAAACGTGAGGGCTCCGTCCATGCCTCGGGGGTCCTCTGGAAAACACTCCTTCTGCTGAAAGGAACCCCGGCTGCGGAGACCTGGCTCCTTCAGCCACTCTCGGGGCGATGGGCCTTCATTGTGTCCAGGGAGAGAGGCCGAGGGAGGAACACCGACGTGCTGCTCCATGCATTTACGCGTTCGTCGGTTGCTTCCTGTGCGTGCCCTGACGAGGATGGACCCGCCACCGTGTGCCTCAGGACAACGCTTCAACCAACCGAGCTGCCCAGCCAGGGCTCATCAGGCTTTTAAAGACAAAAGCAAAGCTGCAAACTCCGACCTGCAAAGCCTCACGTAAATCAAGCCAGAACCCCGAACGCCAAACCAAAAGCTGGGGGCCGATGGGTGCTTCAGGCTTAGTGGGCCGTGAGCCTGGGAGTCGGCTGCCCGCCCTGAGCCCTGGTTTAGCCATCTGTGAAGTAGGAGTGATGTTGTCTCAGATGGCTGCCATCCTCTCAGTATTTACTGATGGAGAGTGTGGGCCACACGTGGAGTGAGAACCTGTGCCAGGGGCCAGGTGGGCACAGCCCGCGCAGGATCCTCCCTCCAGCACTCTGAGTGCTGTCCCAGCCCTGGGGGGAGACTGGGCCAGGACCTAGACCTGGCCGACTCTTCCCCCATGACACAGAGCCCCTTCGGTACAACCTCGAGGCCTGGGAAGGACAACTCTGGTGGCCCACATGGTGGAGGCACAGCAGTCCCTGATGTGCTGGTAGGTAGATTGAGGCCAAATTGTGAGAAGCCTTGAATGCCACCCCAAGGTGCCCAGTGCAGACTGAGTGCTTAATAAACGTTTTTGCGAATCTGAGCCCATGAATGTGCAGTGTGGAGCCACGGAAGGCGCCAGAGCAGGGAAGGCCTGCCTTTGACGGCTTTGTAACAGCTCAGGGGCGCGCCTGGCCCCAGGAGGCCAGCGAGGGGTAGGCATGTGCTGGAGCACTGGGCTCGCCGCTCTGAACCAGATCTACCCATCTTGCCCCCGCTCCGTGCCCAGGGCGCTGCCCCCTAGGCCTTGCGCCAGCCCGGCTCCTTCGCAGGCTCCCAGGTGGGGTTGGCCACGGGGAGTCTCGAGCAGATCAGAGGGGGAGGCCAGTGGTGTTGGTGATGTTTCACAGCCAGTTCTCCGGAAGAAAGTCCTGGATGTAATGTCACTGGCTCCCCTGGTGGAAATGCTTCCACGTGGAGAAGATGGGCTCACAGATGAATGGGTGATCCCATGGTGTCTTAGTGGGACTTACTGTTGCCATGCTGGCACGTTCAGGGCCTGGCACAATGAAAACTGAAGCGCTTGGTTCCGTGCCAAGGCGTGCTCACAGACCCTGGTGTGTGAATGGGCTGGGGTCCCCCTGCTCGGGCTCCCCGATAGAGGGGGGGTGATGACCCTCCTGCCCTGTGGAAGGGATTGCTTGAGCAGCACAAGGCACATCCCTGCCGGGCAGGGTGCCCCGAGGGAGGTGGTCTTCAACACCACGACCACTGCCTGGGTCCCTGTGTGATGCCCAGGCTGGGCCACCAGGCCCCAAGGATGGCCTGGCGTGGAGTAGGGGCTGCTGAAGGAGCCGTGGGGACGAGGTGGCGGCCCGTGAGGATGGGGAAGTGGGCGGCCGGCTATCTTTAGCGTCTTCCCTCACAGCACTTTCCTCTGCCTGGCTGCGTGGGGCTGGGGCATGGTGACGCCACTTCTCCAAAGTCACATGAAGCCAGTGACCTGGAGGCCAGCTGCAGGGCCAGGGCCGGGGAGGGTGCGGCGGGCTGTGGCTGCCCACCCCTACCTGCCTGCTAGCTCTCTAAGCGCAGCAACCCCTACTGCCCTCTCTGTCCAGCAAGTGGGCCCACGGGAGCCTGTGAGGACAAAGGAACACTGAGGCCGCGGTGGCTGCTGGGCCCCCTGCCCGCACCCCCACATCTCACAGGAGCCGCCAGGCCCCCACAGATGAATGGTTAGCACCGAGTTCCTGAATTTAGGATTTGAATCCCGGCTCTGCCGATCCTGAGAGTCTGACCTGAGGGGCTGTTGCTCCGTGCCTCCGTTTCCTCGTTGGGAAAGCAGGAGTGGTAACAGCAGCACCGACTCAGCTCACAGCTCACAGGGCTGTGATGACTGCTCGGTGAGATGCAGCATCTAAGACGCCTGGCGGAGCACATTCTGGCTTTGCGACCTCAAAGGATTCTGACTCTCCGGGCCCCCACGTTCCCCACCTGTGAAATGGAGATAGTGGCTGTAGGATTAAAGGAACTCTGAAAGGGGCTAACACAAGGCGTGGCACACAGTAGGTGCCCAACAGATGAGCACCCCATCCTTCTCCCTTGAGTTAAACAATGCTTTCCAGACCCCTAGTAGCATGAGAAGGGGCAGAGTGAAGGGGTGCTGGTCTCAAATTCCAGCCCTACCGGTTAGATATCGTGTTTCCCTGGGCAAGTTGCTCACCCTTTCGGAGCCTCAGTTTCTCATCTGTGAAATGGAATAATAATAGACGCCCCTTCAAGGGGTGGTAGATCAAATACACAAAGATATATGTAGTTCTCAGGGCAGTGCTGATAGGGGATGTGATAGCCATGAGTACTTCTACCTGCTGGCTTGGGCACTGCCCCCTGGAGGCACCCTGACATTGTGAGCAGTGGTATTGTGAGCTAGGGTCTGTGAAGGGGGCCCCTGGGCATGTTGTCCTGGTGGTCCCGGGGACTATTGCATGTGGAGGACACGGCAAGGATCCTGACATTTTCAGTTCTGATGTGTTAATAGGCCCTGAAGGTTCCTGGGTGCTGCTTCCCTCACTCCCAGGCTCACGGGCGTTCTCTCTCATGAGCCTGGGAGGTTTGGGTGAGGCCTCGCCTGTCGGCCTCCAGCCTGCTTCTGAGCCTGCTGCTGGCAGGGCGGGGAGAGCTCTTTGGGCTCCTGGGAGCAGGCCGGGGGTCTGGGCCTGGTAGGAGGCATGATGCTGGAGACCTTGAGCGCCAGCCTGAGCAACGACACAGCCCGTGGTGGGCAGGGGACCCAGGGAAGGTTCAGACAAGCAGCTGCGTGCTGCTGAGCCGGTGGGAGGGTGCTAGGCACCTAGGGGTGTGGGGAGGGGAGAAGAGAACAGGGCCCAACAAGCAGCCCCACTGTCAAGGTTGTCAGCAAGGATCCAAGAGAAGGCACTTTGGGGTGAGCCCACAAGATGGCAGCCAGCTGCCCAACCCCCCCTCCCCCAAGGCCATCCCCAGGTGAGCTCAGCGAAGTCGCTGGCTGTCGTGCCTTTTAAGGCGATAATGGCTCCCGCCACCTCCTTGTTCCCACTTGCTCAGAAATTCCCAGCAGGTGTTTTTTTTTTTCCCCAGGAGGAATGGAATGAGACTCTTTGTTCTGTCACCACAGGATTCCAGCAAGGCCTGTCTGGGGGTTCTGGTGACAGGAAGCACATGCCAACAGGCACTGAGATGTAACCTCAGTGACACACACAGGCACAGCATGTAAGAGACTGAGACAGCTCCCCCGGACTGCAGGCCCCGGTCTGGGATGCCCAGACCCATGCACAAGCATTGGGGAGTCCCAGAGATGCAGGGAGTAACGTTTACTGAGCACCTACTATATGCCAGGCCCTGGCTAGGGGGGCAAGGGGGACCCAGTGCTGCCTTTCCTGAGCTTCCTCCCAGGGCCTTTGCACCTATTTCTGCAGCTTGGGTTGGTCTCCCCATACAACCACCAAGGCAGGTAGTCACCAACAGATGTGCCCAAGGTCATACACTGGCCAGGGACAGGCAAGTTATGGGGATGGTCAGCAGCCAAGGGCCCAGCCTCCAGGTCAAGCCAGCCTGTCCCTGAAAATGGCGCTCTATGCATGTTTCATGTGTGGGACACGGGAGGTAACAGCCCGTACCTGCAGGTATATCTGTGGTGCTGCATGTGTGTGCATGTTCTCAGCCTAGGAGCATGACTACTCTTGGGGGTGAGAGGTAGGAGGGTTCTCTGGACCCTGTATCCCCAGAACCATCCTGGCCACTCTTTCCACCTGACCAGGATGTCAGGCCAGCAAAACTCTTCCTCCCTGAGCTGGCCTAACTGGTGAGGCTGGGAAAGATGAGCAAGTGAATTAGGTGGGGCCTGCTCAGCAGCCTCCCTTAAACCCGACTGCACATAACCAAGCCCTCTGGCTCCTAGCTGGACTCAGGAGTGAAGCTTCTTCACAAGACATCCCCGAGGGGAGGGGACTCTGCTGCCACCATCCCCTCCCCCTACCCCCCCACCAAAAAAACCAAACTGGTAGGAAGGCCATCTTGCGGGGCTGAGGGTTGGCCCAGCCAGATGCCACCCACTCCCACCCCCTGGTGGCTCCATCCTGAAATGCAGCTCCAGCCACTCAACCCTGGCTCCTGCAGGGTTAGCCCAGAAGTGGCCATTTAGGACTGACTGCTCCCCAAGAGCTGAAGGGGCTTCAGACACATGGGGGCCCCAGGCTAGACTCTTGCTCAGTGCACACCAAGCCTTACCCCTGCCTCTGCCTCAGGACTTCAGCCTTCGCCTCTGGACCCTGACCTACATTTTAAGACCAGGCCTTCATTCCTGGGGGTGACATGCTCATTAGGAAGGGTCCAGTGCCCACCCCGCTGGGGGAGCCTGGACAAGGTGTGTAGCCTCTGCACAGCCACCTTCCTGTGAAGCTAAGTAAAACCAACAGGGCAGGGCCTTCTTTGGAGTCAACACTGGTGTTTCCTCCCTGCTCCAGGTGCTGTGCAGGCCTCCTGCATGACACCCCTCTCCCGCTGCCAGAGCTTGGCTGCAGGCCACAGACTGAAACAAGCCTGAACTGGATCCCGCTCCTGCATGGACTAATAACTACATCGCTCATTTGTGCACAACAGACCCAGGGTCTGCCCTGCCGTGCCCATCAGCAACCAAACGCCCGTCACCTCCTTCCTATCTCCACAGCTGCCACCCAAGCTGTGCAAACACTTCTACAGCCGGGCCCCAGCCGCCTCACCCACACACTGTACACACACAGCCTACTGCCCCAGGCTGGCTTCAAAGTTCAGGGGCAGACCCAGACTCCAGGCCCTGGGCTGGGCAGGAGGAGGGCAAAGGAGACCCAATGGAACTAGGAGGCCACGGGCAGCACGCCTATGGGAGCGAGCACAAGGGCCATGTGGAAGCAGCCGGAGCGGGAAAGGTCAAATCCAAGGCAGTTCTCACTGGAAAATAATCTTTATTGAGACCCCACCAGCGGCACCATCTGTTCCTGGCTTCAGGCTCCTTCCTCCTTTGCGATCCGGTCTTTCTTAAGTGGTCCCTGTGGGGAAGGCAGGTGGTCAGTAAGCACAGGCCACACCCTGGTGGGACCAGAGGTTCTGGGGCAAGTCTCCCCTGCCCCGGGCAGGTAGGTGCTCACCATGAATGCTTTCTTCTCCTCCACGGTCTGGAAGCGGCCATGGCCGAACTTGGAGGTGGTGTCGATGAACTTAAGGTCAATCTTCTCCAGGGCCCGCCGTTTGGTCTGCACCAGCAAGGACTGTGGGCCAAGAGGAGAAACGGTTCGTTATGAAGAGCGGGCTTTCTCTGCACCATCTTACTTCCCAGCCTTCCCTAGAGGGCAGAGGAGCAGTCATGTCTGGCTGCATCCAAGGAACTGGCCCGGCACGTGAGAGCAGAAGCCAACAGCTGGGCCAGACTGGAATTTCCTCCTCCAGGACTTCAAAGACATGTTGAAGGAGCAGCAAACCCCCCGCCCTAACAGCTCAGCCTGTCTGTGGATGGTTCCTTATGTTCTTAAGCTTCTCTCCCCTCCCCACAGGTAGGTCCCTGGTGCAGGGCGCCAGCAGTGGCCAAGCCTCACCTTGCGGAGGGTGAGCACTCGCTTCTTGGTTCCCACCACACAGCCTTTCAGCATGACAAAGTCATTGGTCACTTCGCCGTAGTGGACAAAGCCACCCTGGGGGAAAACAAGGCCATCAGGTCAGCACGTATCACACAGGACCCTTCAGGTTTAGGTTGTCCCCAGGCACCTGCCCACCGGGGGGCGCTCTCAGAAGGCAGGCAGCACGGAATGTTTCTGCAGCTCAACTCAGGAATGTGCTCATACCAGAGCCTCATCACCAATTGGGCTGGAGACCCCACTTCTCTCCAGCCAACCCCACCCAGTGGACTGACAACAAGCCATTTACAGAGAACAGAGCTGGCTGCTATGCAGGGACCAGCAACTGACTGCACACTTGGCCTCATGAGTCAGGCAGTTCCGACAGCACCAGGGCCACAGCCCTTCTGGCGAGGCCTGGGGCAAATTCCCAAAGGAGGGCAAAATCTGCCAGACCCTGGGCCGCAGAGGCCAGAGACAGACAGCTCCCAGCCCCTTCCTCACCAGAGGGTTGATGCTCTTGTCAGACAGGTCATAGTCGGTGGAGGCGTTGTTCTTGATCAGCTTGCCGTCCTTGATGAGGTAGCCTTGGCCAATCTTGTAGATCTGCCAAGGGAGTGAGCGTTCAGACTTGGGAGAGAACACAGGCAGGGGACTCCCATGCATGCGCTCATCCCCTGGACAGGGCAGGGTGGCCATAGGGACCTTAATGCTCACTGAGCAGTGGGCCTAGCCTGCAAAGGACTGCAGGAAAGCAGCTCTGGACTCAGTCCTGACGGGGTGCCCCAGGCTGGGAAGTCGGGGAGCTGGCTGGCTCTACGCTAAAGCCACTGCTACCCAACAGTGGACGGAGGCCGCTCCAACACCTCCTGGGAAGAAAGGACAGGCTCCCATAGGTCACACTAGGGATCAGCTGCACCAGAACCACCTGTGAGGACGGCACCTTATAAATCCTATCACATGGGCCAATCACAGGGACAGGTAAACTCCACGTGATGCCCAGAAGCCCCCCCGCCAATGGTGGTGACAACAGATTATAACTCTCCTTCCTATAATGGGGTCACCTCCCACCCCAACACCTCACCTTCTTGTTGATCTCAGTGCGGTGATGGTAGCCTTTCTGCCCAGCCCTGGCCACAGAGAAAGCCACCCGGGCAGGATGCCACGCCCCGATACAGGCAACCTTCCGCAGCCCTCTGTGGGTCTTGCGTGGCAGCTTCTTGGTGTGCCAGCGGCTGGTGACCCCTGGAATGGACACATGCTGTTACTGGGGTGTCTGGCACTCATGACATTGGCCCTTTCCTCCTGGGAAGGCCCACTCGAGTTCACTGGTAACACCCAATGACGGTGCATTCGAGGACAGAGGTGCGTTTAGCCCTCTAACGGCCTTATCATCCCGAGTTGAATCTAGAGCTCAGGCCTTGGAGACCGAGCCCGCGACCCCAGGGCTGTTCTCAGAAGGAAGGCAGCAAGGAACGTTTCCGCAGCGTGACTCGGGCGCTGTGCCCAGCGCTCATTCCAGAGCCTCATCACTGAACAGCAGATTGCAGACCCCTCCCCGAGTGTGAGCCCAGCAATCCCAGCCACTGCAGGGCTCACCTTTGTAGCCTTTGCCCTTGGTCACTCCAATGACATCAATCATCTCGTCCTGTCCGAACACCTGGTTCACAGGGACCTGCTGCTCCAGCCTCTCCCGGGCCCAGTCCAGCTTTTCGGCCACCGTGCCTCCGTTCACCTGGATCTCCATGAGGTGGGCCTTCTTCTGGCGCAGGGGAAGCAGGCGCATCTGGAAGGGATGGGTGCAGCTCAGCTCCCTGCGCTTCAGGCTCTTCTCCAGCAGAGCAAGTGCGTGGTGTCATGACTCCCCACTGGGCACAACTCCCCTTTCAATTCTGATGAGCCAGCGCTGGACACGGCCCACACCAAGGTGGGCCCACTTACCCAGACCCTCACCAACAAGCCGAGTGTTCCTGACCACCGACTGCCCTGGTTAGCCTGCCCACCTACCTCGCCCTATTAACTACCAATTCAACTGTACTTTGGAGAGCAGGAGAGCCCGGCAGCCACTGTATGAACTGCAAGCATTAGAAAGGGAAACAAATGCAGGGCTAAAGCTTGAAGCTACCCTACAGAACTTTCCTCGGCGGACTGCTGTCAACCTGTGCTAATGTGGTCACTAACTACATAGGCTACTCGGCACTTGGGAGTAGGGCACACACCCAGGGAGGGGCCCAGAGCACCAGGAGCTGGCAAGGGCTCCTTCTGCCAGGTTTGAGATGCCAACCACCATTTCCTTCACCCTGACTATTATCACCACTACTCACTGCTTCCAGTCAGGCACCTGACTATGTTCACCATGAGTCACCAATTCCTTCAACCAGTTTTCACTAAAACAGGGTATCATTTCCCTAATAACCAAAGGGGACACAGTGCCCTCTGCTGACAACCTACAAGTGGAGGCACTGGATGTCTTGCTCGGGTCACTGTCCAGTGGGCCATGACCTGGGCCCGGGAACCCAGGCTCCAAGGGCAGGGCAGTGTCTGGCCTGTTGCTGCGTTAACTTCAAACAACCCGCAGGCTGCTCACTGGCCTGTCTCCTACACCAGAACCAGCCTAACCAACCCCCAAGGCTGGGCACCAAATCACTTCGAGGATGGACTGACTCCAGGTCACTGCATCTCCCCAACAGGCGGCATCTGAGAGTCAAAGCCACACACGATCATAAGTCACCTCCAGGCAGGACGCTGCAGGCCCAGCTGCCTCTCGGGGCCTGCCCAGCGCTCACCTGGGTGTGGGCGATGACGCGGATGACCTGGCAGTACTTCTTCATGCTGTTGAAGTCCTTCTCCAGCTGCTTCTTGCCATCATCATCCTGCCACTTCTTGCAGTACTTGGTGAAGGCCTTCTTCTTAGACTTATGCCTTCAGGAGCAGAGCAGAGTTGGGGGGGGGCGGGTGCAGGCCTTCATCACCCCTCCGAGGGGTGAGAGGAAGGCACACGGGCACCGCGTGGGGATGGGGCTCATTGCCGGCTTCTAAGGAGCCTTTTCCACCGGCAAGCGGAGCCTGGATGGAGCTCATCGGGCAAAGCCGAGCGGAGCTGAGCAGAGGTCCACAGGTTAATGGAGTCACCAACATCCAAGCACACACTAACACTTGCTCCGGTCTCGCCATTTCCCAGACCACACACCCAGGCAGGACTACTACCCTTGGTTTCTCACGTGACTCTCAGTACTTCTCAGAAACCAAGAAAACATTGAAAGCGAGTCCTCAGCCAACACCCACTAAGCTGCTCCCAGCTCAGGAAACCACCAACTACGTAAGGGCTGTCTCCAGGGTCTGTTCTGTTCCACAGCAGCTAACCCCAACACCAGAGCACCCCTCCCACTATGGCTGAGGCCCTGCACACGTGCTCCTTCCCCCAGCCCTACGCTAGGGTGTCCCTGCCCTTACCAGTTCTTATAAAAGCGCCTTTTGCACTCATCGCTGATATGCTCAGCAAAGATGGTTTTGAAGGTACGGAGGCCCCGGGGGGTTTCCACGTAGCCCACGATGCCCACGACCACCATGGGCGGAGTCTCCACAATGGTCACCGCCTCCACAACTTCCTTCTTGTTCACCTCTGCAAAGAAGGCAGGCAGTCAGATGGAAGGGTCTAACTAGACTCCCCAGCAAAGGGTATAGTGTTCTAGAGAAAGGGGTATAGTGTTAAGTGCTCTCGTAGGCTGGGAGGGCAACTTCCTTAAGGTAACACAGGTTACAGAAGCAGGGCCCATGTCAGCATACAGTGACAATGTCTAACAAAAAATATAGGACCTGCCCAGCCAGTGTCGCTCAGCGGTAGAGCATTAACCTGTGAAGCAGATTCCCTGCCAAGGCACATGCCCCAGTTGCAGGCTCCATCCCCAGCAGGGGGCGTGCAGGAGGCAGCACTGATGCATGTATCTCTCCCTTTCCCTTCCTCTTTGGAATCAAATATATATATCGTATCCCTAATAAGGCAAATTAACAGCCTGGTTCTGTTCTTTTCTATCATAAAAACCTCTATGACGGACATTTCTTACTACCTGGCCGACACAACCATTCTAAGTATAACGGGGTGTCAAACCATATGGTCAGGTAGACATTAGCTACCCCGGTTAAGCAATCAGGTGTCCCACCACTTGGCAACTTGTCCACTTTGAAACTCGAGCCTTTTAGGTCAGCCTACTTTATGCTCTGGGCTCTTGACAAATTTACCCACATCGTGCTCCCTGATGTCAATACATCCCTCCCCCTACCAATGGCAGTGCCAGCCATCTACAGCCTGGGGATGTTAACAGTCCTAAAACATGTTAAGAACATCACGAGATGTTCTGTTGATGTCTTAGGTCTGCCCTTACAGCTTGGCCCCAACGAGTCCAGTTCGCACCCTCAAATCCTCACTGGCCCCCCGCCCCAGCTTGGAGGACGACACCGTGGGTACGTACTGGATCCTGGCCTGTCGACCTCGCGCACGATGTGGGTCATGCCCGCCTTGTAGCCCAGGAACGCGGTGAGGTGCACAGGCTTGGAGGCATCATCCTTGGGGAAGCTCTTCACCTTCCCGCGGTGCCGGCTGCTGCGCTTCCGGGGCAAGAAGCCCAGGGACCCGTGCCTGGGAGCGGAGAACTTCCTGTGAGACTGGAGGAGAATGACCAGCGTTAGTGCTCGAACCCGTAATCCACTTCTGGATTTCTGGATTCCCCGAGTCTCAGCAATGCTGAGCCCACAACAGAGACCCAGCTAAACCCTTTTTGTAGGGTCACACATCCTGCTGTCTTCATCTCAAACCCTCGCTTTACAACTCAGCAGAGCGAACCACCCCTTTTCTCTACATGAGACGAAGGTGTGCCAGATTTTACATCAGATTTAACAGGTGACTTTGTGGTCATAACGATCCCGAGCACGAGAGAGACTTCTGGGACGCGTGGCTGGGTCGCAGGTAGTGGCACTAGAGGCTCCTCTGCCCGCCATGGCACCTAGGCCTCTAGGACTCAGAGTCAGATCAGAACATGACAATCAGCACAGAGTCTCTGTCCGCCCGTCATCAAGTTCATCATCTGTGGCTTCTGGGAACTCTAGAGGCCTAAGACGCTGTCCCCCCAAGAGTCCCAGAAGCTTCAGAGTGAGGACTCCGCACCCTCCCCCGTCTCCCCTCCTGCCTACGTTGAGCCCTAACCCTCCCAACCGGCAGGCGTTACGCTGCCTGGCCCCCCACGTCTGGGTCCTCCTGGCTGAAAGGCTCCCGGGCTTCAATCTCCATTAGCACTAAACTAAGGCCGAGACCCAGAAAGAACCCATGGCTTGAAAACTGTCGGACCCGGGCACCCTGGCCCAGCGCCCGCCGCAAGGCCTTCTCCCCAGCCGAGCGTCAGGCCCAAGCCCAACCACAGGCCTCGGTGTTTCCCGAAAATAGGCCTCACTGCGGATCCCGCTGAGCTCCCCGTGCTCTCAGAGCAGGTCCTCGGCGCTGGGGCAGCCGAGATGGCGCCGATGCGCCGCGGACTCAGCCAGGCCGCCATTGCCGAGACAGTACGTACCATCGTGCCGCCAACGCTGCCGGTAGAGGTCGGGCGGCGCGCGGCGTGCGGTATATAAAGCCCGATCTGGCTCCGCCTCTTCCGGCGCACTCGCGCGCACTCGCGGCGGACGTCGGGTCAGGGGGCAAGTACCGGTGGGCCCTTTCCACGCATGCGCATCCTCGCCTCGCGTTTGCTCCCCGATAGACGTGAGTTTCAGAAGCTGGCGTTGGGACCGCTACGGCGAGCGGCTGGGTTCAAACTTGGTGAAACGCCGCCGCGCAAGTGCGGCGAAGGCTTTGGTTGCAATAAACCTACCGCTGCAGCGTCGGGCGGCAGCCAGATTCGAACACGCCGTTCCGCGGGAGGAAGATAGCTGACTGCGTCGCTGCTTCTCACACTGAATGCAGTCACCTCTGGGATTGAGTAACTCAGGTGTGGGCAGTGTCACACTTGGTACCCATTTCCGTCCCGCTCAGTAGATCAGGCCTGGCTGTTGCCATTTTGCAGGCACACAGGTGGAAAGCGTTGCACGGCTCTAAGTCCGAGAGAAAAGATTGCACCCCTGGTTTTCTGGCTTCCAACCGAGAGCCGCTTCCGCCACACCAACTTGCCTTTAATATGTTCTAATTTGGACCATAGCCGGTTTGGCTCAGTGGATAGAACAAGGGTCCCCGGTTGGATCCCAGCCCGGGTTGGGGGCTCGATCCCCAGAAGGGGGCGACCCGACCCTCCAGAAGCTGGGGCTGCGAGGGAAGCCCGGGTCTGGCCCAGCCTCGATGTGTCCCTCTCACATCAGTGTTTCTTCTCTCTGTCTCTATCCCTAAAAATCAATGGAAAACTAGCCTCAGGCGAGATTAAACAAAAAACATTGCTTTTAATGCTGACACCACCCCTGAGAGGCAGCCCGGATGGGTCCTCAGTCCCTTATTTTGAAAATCTTTGCAGCCAGATGTATTCCCAAATCCAGTCCTTATCATGTTTTAGATAATATGCAATATGGTGCGCATGTTGTATATTAAGTAATTCTCCCAAAACTCTTTGATGAAGCACATTAATTAATTCTGTAAAGATACATGATAGTCACATGAAGTGGGATAAATATAGCCTCCCACCAACCAGTTCAAGGCTGACACAGCTGCCTAAAAAATTCAGGTCAATTTGGTTTTTATCACCAAATGACTTAGGAAGTTTTTTATTTCAGAATTGTGGGAAGGGGATTATGACCCATATTGCCCCCTCTTACCAAGAAAACTAGGTTGCCCTAGCCGGTTTGGCTCAGTGGATAGAGCATTGGTCTGTGGACTGAAGGGTCCTGGTTTCCTTTCTGGTCAAGGGTACATGCCCGGGTTGTGAACTCGATCCCCAGTAGGGGGCGTGCAGGAGGCAGCCAATCAATGATTCCCTCTCATCATTGATGTTTCCATCTCCCTTTCCCTTCCTCTCTGAAATCAATTTAAAAAAAATTTTTTTAATGACTTAAAAATAGAAAACTAGGTTTGAGGCCAAGAGGAAATAATTTGGTAAAAGTCACACAATTCATGAAGGACAGAGCTCAAATCTGACTGCCTCTAGATTGAGTTTTTCACACCATCAGGCTCGGGTTTCAGTAGCTCCCTCACTGGAAAAGGAGCTCTGGGTCCTGAGTCCCTCATTCACTCACAAGAAGTTCTTACTGAACCTGCTCTGTGCCAGGTACCACACTAGGCTGTGGGGATAAGATGACCACTGTCATAGACCAAATAAGACTAGTATTTAAAATTGTGATGAAGATTGAAAAAGATTTAATAGCCCGGCCAATGTGGCTCAGTGGTTGAGTGTCGTCCTGTGAATCAGAAGGTCACAGTTGGATTCCCCATCGGGGCACATGCCTGCGTTGTGGGTTCAATCCCCAGTAGGGGGCGTGCAGGAGGCAGTCAATCAATGATTCTCATCATTGATATTTCTATCTCTCTCTCCTCCCTTCATCTCTGAAATTAATAAAAATATATTATTTTTATTTTTTATTTTTTTAAATATATTTTATTGATTTTTCACGAGAGGAAGGGAGAGAGATAGAGAGTTAGAAACATCAATGAGAGAGAAACATGGATCAGCTGCCTCCTGCACACTCCCCACTGGGGTTGTGCCCACAACCAGGGTACATGCCCTTGACCGGAATCGAACCTGGAACCCTTCAGTCCGCAGGCCAACGCTCTATCCACTGAGCCAAACCGGTCAGGGCTAAATATATTATTTTTAAAAAATATTTAACAAACAATGTCATTGAAGGTCCTGGGCAAACTACCCCTCTGCAGTCAAGAGAAAGGACAGTATAATAGACCTGTGCTGCCTATGCCAGTTGTACATAGAACTCACTGGGGTGTTGCCTTGTGTCTCAGTTTCCCCATCTGTCAATCAAGGGATTTATTCATTTATTTAACAAATGTGTCCTGAGCCTGCTGTGCCTACGAATGACTCTAAGGAGACAGCTGGACTGGGAGACGCCAGCTAGGAAGTGGGGATAGGAAGAGGGCTTTCACGGTGGGTGACCTAGAAAGGGGCAGCGAGGCGGGCATAGCGGAGCAGAATCAGGAGATTCTTAGGATGGACGGGATCTGGAGACGACTCATATGAGTCGCTGGGGCACGGGGTGGGACGAGGAAGCAGGAAGTTGCCCAAGTCAGGATATCCATTTTGGAATATTAGACAGATAGTGTTATTTTTAAAAGGGATAGATAAGTTTATATAAGTGGGTTTGGATTCATTTATGGTGTTAACTGTATCCTTTCTCCTTCCGAGAACATGTCTAAGGCTACAAGAAAAAAGTAAGGAAGTGATGAAGGGAAGTAAGACGGGATCTCACCCAAACACTGTAGAATTCTGTTTACGCCAGAGGAGCCCTCCCATTTGGGTCTGAGCCTCTGTGAGGCCAAATATAAACGATGGCTACGAGGAGTAACATGGTTCACAATATCCACGGGATAAAAAGAAGCCATTGCCATGTGAGGTCGCAGCAGTCTGCAAGCTGGGAGGCAGGTCCTCGCCAGAACGGGAGCATGCTGGTACCTGGTGTGAAACTTCCTGGCCGCCAAAACTGTAGAGAAATAAATTTCTTGTTGTTTAAGCCACCTTCCCTCCCCCCAACCCCCTCCAAACAAACAAACCAGTGGCCAGAGTGCACTGTGCCTGAAATAAAATTTGAAACACACTTCTCTGGGGAGAAGGTTCTTTTAAAGGGGCCAGAGTGGGATGCCCCTGAAGACGCGCTGAACACCATCCCACAGTGAACACACCATGGCTGGTCGCGCACAGCAGGGACGAGTGAACTCACCACACCACGCCGGTGCAGTCTGAGGGAGCTATTTACAAGGAGCCAAGACAAGCGGGTTGGGTTTCCTGATCCTGGATTGCTGGGCTTTAATCCAAAGATAAAATCCAGAGTCTGGGAAGAAGGGGATTGATTTTGTTCACAAACGGTCCTCCATCAATACTGTTTTCAAAATGGAATTTCTAGAAAGGAGCAGAAAAGGGCCCGAGGTTTGGCTCAGATATCTGAAGGGCAGATGTCCTCTGCTGCCGGGTAAGCCCGAGGTGTGGTCTGACGGGGTGGAGGGGAGGAGGGCATGCGGGGGAGCAGAATGGGGAGGCAGGACCGCAAGAGAGGAGCTGAGAGCGGCCACTTTAGTCATAGGGTGTTTCCGCGTCCACCTCCCTCACCCAACGGGAAGCGTCATGTCACAGAGACTGTCCTCCTCCCACGTGCTCAGCCCCAGTGTGGTCCCTGACACAGAAGCCTCTGGTTCACATTGGACAGAGAAGGGCATGCGCACAGAAGGCCCCAGCTGGAACAGGCTGTCTCTCCTACTCGCTGAAGTAATAACGCCCCCCACCCCCTTTGATATAAGCTCACATTCTAATTTTGTGTGCTGTCATTGGTTGTTGCAAAACCTTCTGGCCCAGATGACAGGGCATTGGGGCCTGAGGATCAGTTAATATGAGCTCGTGGCATGAGCGCAGCTCCATGTCCCCAGGGCAGGAGGTTGGGCACAGAGCCTCTGGGACATGAAGGACCCCGCTCTCTGCACCGCCAGCTGCGGGAGAGATGCCGCTTAGAATGGGAGCCCGCTGCCCAAGGGCAGTTCCTGCTCCTGCTCCTGCTCCTCCCGCTCCTGCTGGCTGGGGGGCGTGGGGGCCCAGCCCAGGGAGAGTCTACACGCCCCTGCTGGGGCTGCAGGAGGCTGGGGTGCATGCCGCCTCCCATGGCCTCTCGGTCTATTTGCTGGGCCTCTGCATTCTGTGGTGCAGCAGCCTACAGCTGGGTGGGGGGCTCACCCTCACCTTGAGCTGGAAGCTGTGGGTGGAGGTGCTGCCACCTGTCCAACAGGCCTTGTGGCAGCCGCTGATCATCACCTGGGCTGGGGGCCTTCAGCTGCTCGCCATCCTGGTCCATGGAGCCCGGCGTGGCATCCCGAGGCTCCTGTAGTGGGAGCCCGGCCTGGCCCTGTTCCCTGGGGTCCAGTGGGCCTGTTGCAGCCCACTCAGCTCCACCAAGAGGACGGCAAGGCCTTGAAACAGGTGCTGTGAGCTGTGCTGCAGCAGGTGGCTGTGTCTCTGCTGGTCTGCTGCCTCAACAAGCTGTGGGGGGCCCTGGGATGGGGGGTGGTCAAGCCATGCGGTGCAGTGGCCTTCAGTCCTTGGAACGGGCCAGGCTATGTTGGGCAGCCTCCAAAAACCTGGATGCAGTTACCAGCATCCTCTCAGCCCCCACTGTCTCTTTTAGCCAGCGCTTCCCCGGTCCTGACCCGGCCACCCTGTGTAGGCTCACGGCAGCTTCCATCAACCTATGTCTCATGGTTGGGGACAAGGATGCCAGCAAGGGCATAGGAGGCTGCCACTTTGGGGCTACTAAGCTGCCCATGAGCAGCAGGTTCCAGAACAACAGGACGAGCAAGACAGCCGCCAGGGCTTCATCCAAGCAGGTGCTGGCACGGCAAGTCAAGGTGACCTTTGTCCTCATTATTCTTCTGTGTATCTGCACTGCATTGCTCCTCGTGCAAATCTATATATATAAAAGCCTAAGCAGCTGTTCTACCGGTAGCTGTGATGCGCACTGACCACCAGGGGGCAGACACTCAACGCACAGGCATGGAAACATGGAACAGATTGATGAATCTCAGAGGGAAGGGGGTCGGGGGAGGGCGGGAAGAGATTAACCAAAGATCTTATATGTATACTAGAGGCCTGGTGCATGGATTCGTACACTGGTGGGGTCCCTCGGCCTGGCCTGTGGGGATTGGGCTGAAACCTGTAACCCGACATCCCCCTAGGGGTCCTGGATTGCAAGAGGGTGCAGGCCAGGCCGAGGGACCCCACTGCTGCACGAATTCGTGCATTGGGCCTCTAGTCTTAAAATAAATGATCAAGTGTGAACCAGCCTTGGGTATGTCCCTTGTCAGTGAGAGATTGAATAACATCCAACCTGTCTCCTAGGCCTTTACTGGGCTGGGGCGAGGAGGGATGGTACACAATATGGAAGACACACGCATACCAGGGGCTGGGCCAGGGACCTGGCCTCAGCTCACTCACTACTACGTGTCCCTCGGGAGGTCCCTGGTATAATCTTCACCTTTCTCAGCCTCAGTTTCCTTTTCTGTAAGTATAGGTAATAGGACTCCAGGGAAAGAGGGCATATAAAATGTGCCAATTGTACATTGTACAGTGCTCTTCCCTACCTAATTACCCTCTCAAGGACACTTTTATATTCTATTAAAGGTCATAAAAAGAAGACCTGAGTAAATGGAGGGACATAATCAATTCATGAATGAACTAATCTAATGTCTTTAAAATGTCAATTGTCTCCAAATTAATATGTAAAGGATTTCAACCAAAATCCCAAGGGGGAGAGAAACCAAGATGGCGGCATAGGTAAATACTGGGAATTGCTGCCTCGCACAACCATTTCAAAACCACAACGAAAAGAAAAAACAGACACCACCCAAACCCACAGCAAGGCTGGCTGAGTGGAAATTCTACAACTAGAAAGATACTGAGACTCAGAGGAGGTGCGGAAGTAAAGTGCAGAGGTACGGAAGTGCACGCACGTGAAGGGGGCTTGCAGAAAGGGCTGGCAGCTGAGGATGTGGTTGTATTTTTCAACCCGGAGGGAGTCACAAGCTCCCAATGGCTCTGAACTCCAGTTCCAGGTGAGTTTCTGGGGACCCAGACTCATACGGGGAGAAGCTGGACTGTCTGGCACCATCTGGCATTGGGAGGATGTCCAGAGCGGCTTTCTCTCAGCAGTGCCAAGGGTCACTGAGACCTGGTGCCTCTTAGGGCAGGGCTGAGAATCAGCCATAGCTGTTTGCTTCACCTTGTTGATTCCCTGAGACCCTGCCCACCAAGCTGCATGCAGAGGCTTTTGCATATAAAAGCCTGGGAAGCCTCAGGCAGAAGCTAAAATAGCATCTCCTTAGAGTTCCAAGAGTCAGTGTACCCAGTGGTCAGAGTGGGACTACCCAAACTACAACTCTTCAGATCCATAAGGGACACACTCAGGGGGCAGATTCAGTGAGCACCAAAGCCTCCCTGAAGTAAGTCTTGCCCCATAAGGATGTCTCCAGCATAGAAGTTCTCCCACCATAGACACAGCTGATTCTCACAGCCAAGTGGCCTGGAGGTCAATTCTGCTCAGTGATACCAACAACAATCAAGGCTTAGCTACAACAAGAATGTACTCAAAGCCCACAAAGCGGTGCAACAAGAGTGTCCATCTCAGGTAATTGGGGAGGCTGAGCCACTGGGCCCTATAGGACATCCAGCACAGAAAGCCACTCTATCAACACAGGGAAGCAGCCAAAATGTGGAGACAAAGAAACAGATCACAAATGACAGAAATTGAAGAAAGCAAACGACTGGATATGGAGTTCAAAACCACGGTTATAAGGTTTTTCAAGAATTTTCTAGAGAGCACAGATAAATAAAAAGGACCAGCTAGAAATTAAGCATACACTGACTGAAATAAAGAATAATATACAGAGATCCAACAGCAGACTAGAGGATCACAAGAATCAAGTCAAAGATATGAAATACAAAGAAGCAAAAAACACCCAACCGGAAGAGCAAAAAGAAAAAAGAATCCAAAAATATGAAGATAGTGTAAGGAGTCTCTGGGACAACTTCAAGCATACCAACATCAGAATTATAGGGGTGCCAGAAGAAGAGAGAGAGCAAGATATTGAAAACCTATTTGAAGAAATAATGACAGAAAACTTCCCCTACCTGGTGAAAGAAATGGACTTAAAGTCCAGGAAGCGCAGAGAATTCCAAACAAAAGGAATCCAAGGAGGACCACACCAAGACACATCATAATTAAAATGCCAAGGGCAAAAAACAAAAAGAGAATCTTAAAAGCAGCAAGAGAAAAGCAGTCAGTTACCTACAAGGGGGCACCCATACAACTGTCAGCTGATTTCCCAACAGAAACTTTGCAGGCCAGAAGGGAGTAGCAAGAAATATTCAAAGTGATGAATAGCAAGAACCTACAACCAAGATTACTTTACCCAGCAAAGCTATCATTCAGAATTGAAGGTCAGATAAAGAGCTTCACAGACAAGAAAAAGCTAAAAGAGTTCATCACCCCCCAACCAGTATTACATGAAATGCTGAAAGGTATCCTTTGAGAAGAGGAAGAAGAAGAAAAGTAAAGATAAAAATTATGAACAACAAATACATATCTATCAACAAGTGAACCTAAAAATCAAGTGAATAAAAAATCTGATGAACAGAATAAACTGGTGAATAGAATAGAATCAGGGACATAGAAAGGGAGTGGACTTACAATTCTCAGGGGGAAAAGGGTGTTGGGGGTGCGGGAAGAGACTGGACAAAAATCGTATACCTATAGAGGAGGACAGTGGGGGGGGCAAGAGCAGAGGGTATTGGGGGGAACTGGGAGGAGGGGAGCTATGGGGGAAAAAAAGAGGAACAACTGTAATAATATGAACAATAAAGATAAAAGAAAAAAAATTTACAAAAGCCCAAGGGATTTTGGCTAGATATGGGGGAAGAGGATGGGGGGGGATCATAAACTGATTTTAAGATTTATATGAAAAATCAAGGTCCTTACAAATGTAAGGCATTTTTGAAAAAAATGGAGCCAAGACGAGAACTTGCTCTACCAAATATTAAGACATATTACAAAATCACAGTAATAAACCCATGTAGAGACAGAAAACCAGGCAGACAAATGGGCTAGAATGCAGAGCGCAGACATAAGCCAGCGACAAATGGGAACTTGGTCCATGAGCAGGTGACATTGTAAAACCAGTGGAGAGAGCCTGGACCATTTAGCAGACAGAGTTAGAGACACTGGTTTACTACATGGAAAAATAATAAGTATGGATCTTGCAGTTGGTTAAATAGTGGTCCCCAAAATATATGTCCACCTAGAACCTCTGAATGTGGCCACAAAATAATTCTATGTCAAAGAGGCATACCTTGGGGTGACATATTCTGGTTTCCTTCAATGATGTTTCTGCACAGGGAAATAGTGCACAGCCTGTTAACCAGTAGGCAGCTCTGTATCCAGAAACATGAAAAGACTTTCAAGACACATGGCTCAATAAAGACAGCAAATAGGGAACAACACAAATGCTATAATCCTATTTATTTAAAGACTAGAGTCCCAGTGCACAAAAGTTTGTGCACTGGGGGGGTCCCTCAGCCTGGCTTGTGCCCTCTTGCAGTCACGAACCCATCAGGGAATGTCTACCTGCTGGCTTAGGCCTGCTCCCCAGGGGATCGGGCCTAAGCTAGCAGTTAGGCATCCCTCTGGCAGCCAGGGAGCCCTCGGGGGATGTCCACTTGACAGCGGGAGCAGGCCTAAGCTGCAGTGGGACATCCTTAGCTCTGCTGAGGAGGCAGGAGAGACTCCCACCACCACCACTGTGCTGGCAGCTGGCAGCCTGGCTTGTGGCTGAGCAGAGCTCACCCTGTCAGAGCGCACTGACCACCAGGGAGCAGCTCCTGCATTGAGCGTCTGCCCCCTGGTGGTCAGTGTGTGTCATAGTGACCAGTCATTCCCAGTGGTTCTGCTGTTAGGGTCAATTTGTATATTACCCTTTTATTATATAGGATTATTATATAGAATTACAGCCTGGCTAGCATGGCTCAGTGGCTGAGCATCAACCTATGAACCAGGAGGTCACAATTTGATTCTCAGTCAGAGCAATGCCTGGGTTGCGGGCTCAATCCCAGTAAGGGGTGTGCAGGAGGCAGCCCATCAATGATTCTCTTTCATCATTGATATTTCTATCTCTCTCTCCCTCTCCCTTCCTCTCTGAAATCAGTAAACATAAAAATAAATTTTAGAAAGAGAAAAGGGGTGGGTGAGTAAGGGCGCTAGTCAGGCAGTCCATACCTGTTGTTAACAACTCCCCCTACCCGTGCGGCTTTGGATCTGCACTGATTTACTACTTCCAAAGGATCGAATGGAATTAGTTTTTGTATGCAACCTCATTTCTTTCCCCATCGGGAGAGTCGATTTTCCCAGCACTACCAACTTACAAAGTGGCCCATGCGTCTATTTCCAGTGTCACTTGTGCTTTTATCACATTTCCATATGTTCAAAATTCTATTTTCGGCTCGAGATCCTATTCCATTGTTCTTTTTGTCTATCATCTTTACTCTTCAGCTTTGTATTTAACCTTTACATCTGTTGTATCTATCTGGTAGAACTTACACTTCTTTCTCAAAACTGTATTAGCAATTCTTAGCCTTTTAATTTTCTATAAGAATTTTAGAACCAGTGTGTCAAGTTCCACTAAAAACTTTGTTGATGTTTGGATTGGAATTGTTTTGACTCAACAGACCAATATTGAGTCCTCACAACTGGTTATCTAGGAGCATCTCTCTCTCTCTCTCTCTCTCTCTCTCTCTCTCTCTCTCTCTCTCTCTCTTTGTCTTTAGTCCCCTGAAGTTTTAGAACTTCCTTCCAAAAGATCTTGTCCACCAACTTCCCCCCTGCCTTTTTCAATCCTCACCCAAGGATATTTTTTTCCATTGATTTCCAGAGAGAGTGGAAGGAAGGGAAGAGGGGAAGAGAGAGAAATATCGATGTGAGAGGAACACATGGATTTGTTACCTCTTGAATGCGCCCCTACCAGGGCTTGGGAACCTGCAACCAAGGTACCTGCCATTTACCAGGAATTGAATTGAGACCCTGTAGTCCTCAGGCTGACACTCTAACTACTGAGCAACCGGCCAGGGTGAAATTTCATCTATTTTTAATAATACATTTTTATTGATTTTAAAGAGAGAGGAAGAGAGAGCAATAGAGAGACAGAAACATTGACAAGAGAGAGAAACATCGATCACTGCCTCCTGTATACCCCACACTGGGAATTGAGCCTGCAACCCAAGCATATGCCCTTCCAGGAATTGAACAGTGACCTCTTGGTTCAGGGGTTGACACTCAGCCACTAAGCCACAGTGGACAGCAGGCATATTATCTTTTTATATGTTTCAGGATTAAGCTTGCTAATATTTTCTCAGCACTATTTGCAATGACATTCATGAGTGAGATTGGCCTGAACTTTTCTTTTCTTGAGCTAACTTTGTCTGATTTTTATGTGAAAGTATTCTGACATCATACAACAAGTATTCCCACTTTTTTACTCTAAAATTTGTGTAAAAATGGAATTATCTCCTTTTTGGGTGACTGGTGAAATCCTATATAATAAAAGGGTAATATGCAAATTGACCCTAACAGCAGATTGACCAGGAAAGACCAGTTGCTATGATGCACACTGACCAGCAGGGGGCAGACGCTCAATGCAGGAACTGCCCCGTGGTGGTCAGTGTGCTCCCACAGGGGAATCTCCGCTCAGCCACAAGCTGGACTGATGGCTGCAAGCACAGTGGCATTGGCAGGAACCTCTCCAACCTCCTTCATAGCACTAAGGATGTCAGTTGGACATCCACTGAGGGCTCCTGGGCTGCCTGAGGGATGTCTGACTGCCAGCTGAGGCCTTATCCCCTGGGGAACAGGCCTAAGCTGGCAGGTGGATGTCCCCTGAGGGCTCCTGGACTGCAAGAGGGCACAGGTTGGGCAAAGGGACCACCCTCCCCTTCCCCCCAGTGCATGAATTTTTGTGCACTGGGCCTCTAGTTCACTGATAAAAACATTGGGGGCCTGGCTGGCATAGGCCTTGCATTTTATTTGTGGCTAGATTTTTAACCATTGTTTCAGCTTCTTAAATGATTATAGGACTATAGATTAGTTTTGGTAAGTTACATTTTCCTATAAATACATAAGAAATTATTCATTTTTGTCTATTTTCAAATTGATTGACAGAAAGTTGTTCACAATATTCTCTTGTTATCATTTTATTATTATTATTTCAAATCTCTGCTGCAGTAGGTATGGAGTCTTTTTTATCCCTAATATTGTTTATTCAAGCTTTCTTTTTTATATTTCAATCTTACAAGAAATTTGTCCACTCGGCGGCAGTCACTGAGCAGATCAGACTTCTCTCGTTCATGCACCCCACTCCACTCCCTCTGCAACCATGTCTGACAAACCCAATAGGGCTGAGGTTGAGAAATTCACTAAGTCGAAACTGAAGAAGACAGAAACGCAAAAGAAAAACCGACTGTCTTCAAAAGAAAGGATTGAACAAGAGAAGCAAGCAGGCGAATTGTAACGAGGCCCGCACCACCAACATGCACTGCCATTCCCCAAGCATCGCCTTCTTGTTTTACTTCTTGCAGCTGTTTACCTTTGTAAGATGCAAAGTGGTTGGATCCGTTTAAGTGACTGTGCTGCCCCTTTTCACATCAGAGCTATTGACAACGAAGGCCGAAGGCGGCGCTCACCGATCCCCTCTGCCTGGCTGGCTGGCAGGGAAGGGGGAGATCTCGCCTGTTGGTGAAGGAAGGAGCTGGGTGAAACGAGGGTGAAATGCAGAGTAAAAACCAAGCTGGTCCAAAGTGTCCTGTGGCTGTATTATGCGGTTTAATCGGAGTGCCGTTTTTTTTTTTTGTTCAAATGATTTTAATTATTGGAATGCACAATTTTTAATATGCAAATTAAAAGTTTTAAAACCTGAAAATAAAAAGAAATTTGTCAAGTTCTTGGTCTTTTTAGAGTACCCGATTTTTGGCTTTATTATCTTTATTATAATATTTTACATTCATTAATTTATGTTTTTATTTTTATGATTTTTTTTTCTAATTTTGGGTGGTTCACTCTGTGAATCTTTATCTGATTTCTTAATTTGGTTGCTTTACACATTAAGTTTCAGCCTTTTTTCTAATGTAAGCTTTTAAGATTTAAAAAATTCCTTCTGCCTACTACTTTCACTTCCCCAAATTATAATTTTAAGGGTTTTTTTAGTTTTAAGTATTTTCTCTTTTTTTTTAAATATATTTTTATTGATTTCAGAGAGGAAGGACATGGGAGAGAGAGAGAAACATCAATGATGAGAGAGAATCATTGATTAGCTGCCTCTTATAGGTCTCATACTGGAGATTAAGCCCACAACCCCGGGCATGTGTCCTGACCAGGAATCAAACCAGTGAACTCCTGGTTCACAGGTTAATGCCCAACCACTGAGCTACACCGGCTGGGCTAATCTTTCAATGTCAGAGAGAGGTATGTACATTCACGATGTTGCAGAATAACTTAAGGTTCTGTTAATATTTAATTGAATACACTTTGCATCTATTTTATTTGCTGTAGTGAAAATTAATAGATAACTGCAACTAAAATCGCAGTCTGGAAGGCCGTAGGGGGCACTCCCATGCCCTACCGCTCATCCTCAATGGCCCTAAACAGGAAGAGACATCCTTGGCATCTCCACATGGGAGGTGCATTTACTTCCCTACCCCGCAGCAAGAAGCAAGGTTTTTTTCTTGACCTGCAGCAAGCCCAGGCAATAGAAAACGCCACAGCTAAAAAAAGAAAGAAAGACAATGCCACAGCTCAGCCAGAGAGAAGCTCTTTCCCTCTGACCTCTAACTCTCCTCCAGCAAACTCATTTTTCCTTTACCAGTGACTTCCTTGCCCCACCCCACTTTCTAGTTTAAATGATTCCTCAGAGGTGTCTGTACTTGCTAGGTGAGAGCTGCCTGATTTTATGAATCATTTAATAAAGCCAATTAGATCTTCAAATTTCCTCGGCTGAATTTTGTTTTTTTAGGGAGAGGGGAAGGGAGAGAGAAATATTGCTCAGTTGCCTCCCATCCTGACCGGGGATTGAACCATCAACCTGGATATGTGCCCTGATCAGGAATCTAATCTGCCACCATTTGATATATGGACAACACGCCAACCAACTGGGCCGCACCAGCCAGCGCAGTTCTTTTTCATTTCTGCTGGGTTGTCTCTGACAGTCTCCAGTTCCTTTCTCATCCTTTCGAATCCTTCATTCCTCTTTCATATCAGGATCATGGCATCTGAATTCTCTGCTGGCCTGATTCTGCTACTTATTATTTCTGCTGAGTTTATCTTGCTATCTTGTTTATTCATGATTTTTTTTTTTAACTTTGAGCTCTTATTGGGGGAAATTTTTATCTGCCAGAATTTTCCAAGGCTTGGATTGAGACGATTCACATTTTCCTGGGCCCTGAGGGGGCCACCAACCCAGCACCATTTGAAGCTAAATTCTCTATCTGGGAATCTATTTAGGCAGAAAGAACGAATTTGAGCAGGAGGGCTGGCTGAGGAAAGTCAGGATCCCCCTCTACCCTGTGTGAAGCCCGGGACAGCCTGCGCTTTTTGCTCTCTGCCCTCTGGCTCAGGCCGCTGCTGAGACCCTACACCTCTGAACATCAAAGCCTCCTGTGGGGTCCAACTCAGCACCGCACGGTGGTGGGCCCCCCTGCCTCTCCTGGTCGCCAGTTCCACCTCAAGGCTGTTGCCATTTCAGAGCAGCAGGGAGCAGACACAGTGTCCGGGAATCTCACCTCTCTGGGTTCATGTCTTCCTTCTTTTTTGGTCCTTTTTGCCATCCATTCTTTTTTACCCCAACATTTTAATTTTTTTTGGCTATCTAGACTTTCATCCTGTTGGTTCTGTTCTTTTTTCTTCTCATATTCTTTCTCCGAAGGCTCCAGAGATGCTTATTTTAAAGATAAAGTCTTATCTTTCTCTAACTTCATCTCATCTGCAGTGGCTTTATCCTCTGCTCACTGGGAGCGGTGGATCTGTGCCTGTGGGGTTTCCAGCCTCCCGTGGAGGGGCAGGGTTTTGTTTTCCCTTGTCCTTCTCTTCCTCTCTCCCTCTGTGCCTACCCTTTCTGTCCAACCTCTACCAGGTTCCCCGGCCCACCATCCAGAAGCAGACCTCACAATGGCATTTTAGGGTTCCACCTCAGGGACGCCCTGGGGACACTGGGCCTGTGCACGCTGAAGCTCTGAACCCCTGTCCTCCCTCCCTGCACCCACGCTTTCTCTAAGCCAGAGTCCCAGGCAGGGACCCCTGCCATTTTATGTGCCACCCTCGTCGCTGGCTTCAGCAGAGGTCCTGGCTCAGGTTCTGTCGCTTGTGGGGTCTGCTTGGACCCAGAGCCCAACGCCCTTGGCTTCAGCCCTCTCCCATTGCCCTGTGCATGGAGCAGAAGTTTCTGTTGACCTGTGGTTATGGTTGTTATCTGTTCCCGTGCAACAGACACTCCATAGCTTTGTGGCTCAAAACAACCGCCAAGATGTTTTATTATGTCAAGATGTTGCGCTTCAGGTCCCCAGATCCACTCCGGGTCAGGGCATATGCCCAGGTTGCGGGCTCAATCTCCAGTAGGGGGCGTGCAGGAGGCAGCTGATCGATGTTTCTCCTATGGATTTCCCTCATCTCGATGTTTCCATGTTTCCATCTATCCTTCTCTCTCTCTCTCTCTCTCTCTCTCTCTCTCTCTCTCTCTCTCTCTCTCTCTCTCTCTCTCTCTCTCTCTCTCTCTCTCTCTCTCTCTCTCTCTCTCTCTCTCTCTCCCCCCCTCCCTCTCTCTCCTAAAAAAGAAAAGGTGCCTGAGGCAAATGTTTAAATGTTAATTGTGCTGTGGCTCACGCACTCAAATACAGTGCACATATTTCCCCTCTGCCCAGGCGACTCCACACTCACGCACAGACCTAAGCGGCCTCGAGGGGGCAGCAGAGGCGCAAAGGCGGGATGCCGCTTGGCCTGGCATGCCAATGGGCAAGATGCAGGCAGCTCTGGGTTTGCAGAAGCTTGACCTGCACAGAACAGCTAGACGTGCACCTTTTTCCTTGCCGCTAACGCAGAACGTAAACGCAGACCGTAGAAGAGGAGATGTTTCCATAACCTGCAGGGGTAGCTATGAAGTAGGGGTTCATGGAGGAGCCTGGAAACCTACTCGCCATTTGTAGCTTCAGGTTTTTAAGAAAATGCCTCCACACCTTGTCATATAGACCTTGTTGAAAACTAACTGGGATGGGGAGACTAATGATGTTTACTAAGCTCACTCTTTGTACCGGGCGCTACTCTAAGCACATTTTATGCGTTCTGTCATTTAATCCCGACAATAATCCTCGGAGGTAGCTACTAAACTTACTTCTTTCTTTCTTTTTTTTTCTCTTTCAGATGAGGAAGCAGGCCCAGAGAGGAGAAACCATTTGCCCAAGGTCACACAGTGACTGTGGGGGGAAGACAAGACTTTCATCCAAGAATATATGAGTTCGAATCTCAGGTTCTAAACACCACCCTTTCCGAGATTTAATTCATTGGTGTGATCAAATCTCAGTGCCGGAAGACTAGGGGCAATCTCTAAATCCTTCCGCCTATGCGCCCACGCCCCGCACAAAGCCTTATGCAAGGTGGGCTTCGAAGAGATGTTTATTGAATGAAAAATGAATGACTATTAGTCGCTGATTTGGCCCATCACACTTGCACACTTTTTTTGCTATAGTTTTAAAAATTAGATATAATTTACAGATAGTGAAAATCACCCTTTTTGTGGACAGTTCTGCAAGTTTTGACAAACATATACAGTTAACTATGTAATCATCACCATAAGGAAGGTATAAAACGATTCTATCATCCCCCTAAATTTCACATGATCCTTAGAAGTAAATTCTATGCCCTTCCCTGGCCCTTTCCCAGCCCCTAGCAACCGCTGACCTGCTTTATCTCCCTATGGTTTTGCTTTTGCATGAATGTCACATAGAGAGAATCATGCAATCTGCAGTCTTTTGAGTCTGGCTTCTTGCACTGACTATAATGCATTTGAGGTTCACCCAATGTTGTTGCACCAATCATTTGCTCCTTATCCCTGAGTAGTATTCTACTATACTATATGGCTGTTCACAACTTGTTTATACATTTCCCAGTTGAGGGACATTTGGATTGTTTACAGGCTTTGGCTATTACAAAAAAAAAACTGTTCTAAATATTACTGTACAGAGTTTTGTGTAAACCTAACTCTTCATTTCTCTGAGGTAACTAGGTGAGCACTTGCAGACTCATATGGTAAGTGTATAGTTAACCTCATAAGCAAGTGTTTTCCTAGGTGGCGGTACCATTTTTGTATTCTCACCAGAAAAGTAAAAGAGTTCCAGTTGTGCCCTGGCCGGTAGGCTCAGTTGGTTGGAGCATCAATCCTGTGCACCCAAAAGGTTTCAGGTTTGGTACCTCATCGGGGTCCATTCGGGAGGCAGACAATGGATGTTTCTCACCTCTCTCTCTCTTTCTCTGTCTCTCCCCCTTCCTCTCTCTCTAAAATCAATAAAAACATCCCCCTCGGGTGAGGATTATTTTTTAAAATGTATATAAGGCGCTCTCACGCCCACCACACATTTCCTCTGGTGTCCGGACATCACAGAACGCAGGAGGCCCTGTCATCACCCCGGTGCAAAAACCTCTGCAGATGTCCCCGTCCAACCTGCTCCTGGAACCACTGGAGGTCACCTGGAGGCACAGAGAGAGGCCCTGAGGACTACAGGCCGTCAGAAGGGCGAGTCCTGGATGGCAGTTCTTCCCACTGCACCCAGCACTGCGCCACCCAGCCTCGGCTTCCCTGAGACCTACAGCTCTGGCCCAGGCAGAGACGGATGGGGTGATGGGAACGACGGTCTATTTACTGAGCACTGACTGTGTGCCAAGCCCTTGGCTACAGCGGGGAGCAAGAATTCACAGGGCAGCGGAGGAAAACGAAGAACAAATAATTCCATATGTAATTACTGGATCAAGGAAAAGGGTCGGGCGCTGGGGTTGGGGCCATGTCTCCTAGAGAACGCGTTGCTATCGCTCAGCCTCCGCCTCTGCGCCGGGTGCGCCGGCGCCCTGGGCTGGGGGTGGCGGGTGCGCAGACACGGGGACCCGCATGACGTCAGTGTGGAAGCCGGGTGGACAGTCCTCCGTGGGTGGGGCTTTGGCGGGCTCTGGGACCAGGCTTATTCCTTCGCAGTTCATTCATTCATTCATTCATTCATTCATTCATTCCCGAAATCCCCAGGCGGCACCTACTGTGTGCCGGGCCCTCGGCGAGGACTAACGCCGTCCCTGCCCTCTCCCAGTATTGCAGGCACAGAGAGCAACGGGAAACCAGCCAACAAATAAGATGGTTTCAGCCAGAGTCTTAGGCTGCGGGGGGTGGGGGCGGGGTAACGGGGAGCGGCAGGTAGACCGCGGCCCCCAGGCGGGGACACACCCGCATCTATCGCACACACCTCCTCCCCACCCGCAACCGCGCAAACAGGTCCCCGCGAGCGCGCCCCCCGCAGGGCCCGCGGCACACGCGCCTGGCGCACGGGAACGCGCGCGGCCGCCCACACGCCGCGCACAGCGCCCTCTCGCGGGGGCCCGGGCGGCGCGGATCGAGCCGGGCCCGCGAGCCGGGGACCGGGCGGGGGCGCCGCGCACGCGCACGGCCCGACGGCGCGCGCCGAGCGAGGGGCACCGTGCGGGTGCAGGCACCATGGAAGGGGGTGCGTACGGAGCGGGCAAAGCCGGGGGCGCCTTCGACCCCTTCACCCTGGTGCGGCAGCCGCACACCATCCTGCGCGTCGTGTCCTGGGTAAGGACGCTCGGGCGGCGCGGCCGCGCCGGGGGTGGGGAGGGGGGGCACGGGTCAGGGCGGCGGGCCCGGTGGACCCCGACCCCATCGGGCCCTGGGCAGGGCCGCGGCGCCCGGGCGGGAGGGGAGCGGTCCTAGGGACTCCCGGTGCCCGCCCCTCCCTCCGTCCTGGGCTCCGGGGGCGAGGGTCTCGACGCGCGCAGGGAGCGCCCGCCGCCGTTGCCGGGGACCTCGCTTCCCGGTGACCCCAGTCCGTGCGCTTCGCCACCCCCGCCCCCCGCCGCCGCCGTGACCTCCAGGCCGCGGCCCTGCAGCTCGCGGGTCGGGTTGCGCGCGGCGCCCGGGCGGACCGGCGACCGTGGGGACGGAGCCCGGTTCTAAAGGCCCTTTTTTGGGTGGCGGATCAGGGCGGGGAGCACCTGGCGGGGTGCACGGGGGTGCACGCCGCGCCTGCGGTGGACGTTCAAAGAGGAGGGGACGGGCTCCTGTGGCCGGTCCCGAGGGTGTGGAGCGACGCCCTGGCGGCCAGACACCTGGCTGCCTCCCGGGAGCCGCCTCTCCTTCGCGGCGTGACCTTGGCTGGAAAGCACCCAGGACGTGCTCACGGGGAACCAGAAGTTAAATTCACCTCCTCTCTCAGCCTCCGTTTCCCGATTTGGGGAGGAGCCTCCCTGAGGCCTCCTTGAGCTCCGGAATCCCTGACATCGCCTCCCCCCCCCCCCCCAACATACACCTGGACGCCTTTGGGGGTTGGGAGACCCTGAGAAAGGTCCCCTCCCCACCGTGAGAACAGAAAGGCCTGAACTGGACCTTCAGCCTGGCGGGGGGCAGAACACCCCGGCACAGAGGGCTGAGCGGGGTCCCTGTGCAGAGCTGAGAAGGAGGAGAGGAGGTTGGGACCCCAGGGAGGGGTTCGCATGGCTCGGTCAGCACCCCAGGGAAGGAAGGCTTGCTGTGGTCTGGGGAGGAGGTACCGGGGCTCCTGAGGGTTGGCTGGCCATTGCCCAGACGCCCTCCCTAGAGGGTCTTGCTTCTTCTCCAGGCCTCGGGACCATTCCTGGGCGCCCAGACCAGGAGGTCCTGGCTTGGAGATGCTGGCCAGTGGCACTGTCAGTGACGCCAGGGGTTTACACCTAAAAAGCCAGTGAGGCCTCGGTGCTCAAGCTCCCTCCTTTCCTGGGTGTTCCGTGCCATTTTAGGGTCAGAAGGAGCTGCCTTTTTTTGTGTGTGTGTGGGGGGGTCTAAAACCATTTAAACCTGTTTGTGTCACAGGAAGTTGCTCACCATACGGGGAGCTCTTTGAGGGCAGGGAAGCCCTTTTCTGTTAGTGTCTGGGTCCCCAGTGCTGGAACAAGGCCTGGCACCCTTGGCACACCCATGAGGGTCTGTGGCCCTGAATTCATTCATCTGTGCCAGCCTCCAGCTCCCCAGAGACCCAACAGGCCTTTGGCAAAGGTAGAGCTCGAGGCGCCACCTGCCTGGCCAGGTAGGGGCTGGCTGTGTGCCTGGCTCCCCTTTGCTGGCTCCGGGGCCACTGGCCTTGGGGGGGGGGCAGAGCCACTGGCTTTGTGCGGAGGTTGGGCAGTTGGTGTGCTTGGGTCACTTCTGCCTGTGATGGCTTCATTTAGCAAAGCTTTCCTGAGCCGGCTGGCCCCGAGGGAAGGTGGCATGACTCAGACCAGCTCTGAGTCCCACTGTGGAGTGAGCCAGGCACCCTCAGGCCGAGGGGTGAGAGCAGGGGAGGGGTTACCCGGCCTGATTTCGCGGAGAAAGCGACGTCACTTTGGGCCTGGAAGGATGAGGAGGGTTGACAGATGTGCACACTGGGGTGCGGGGAAGACAGGCCGGGCAGGAGGAGGAAAAAGTAATTTTGAATGAGCGCCGCTGTATGCTGTGGCGGTTCCCCAGCGGTTCCTGCCGCTGCCTGGGTCACAGTTGAAGAACCTGGCTCAGGACCCGAATCTCCCTGCCCCCACGGCCTCCTCACCCTTATAGTTTCACCGCCCTCCTGCGCCCCACCCTGTTCGTACTCTGCGGGTGCTAGATGCTTTTACCCATTTATAGACTCAAATACTGACATGAAATTCAGAGCCAGGGAACATGGTTTCTTAAGAATGTAGTCAACTCTCTTTTAACTGACCTTGGGAGTATGAACCTATTTCTAAAAATCGCATTGTATACCGCTCCCGGGCATATTACTTCAATTATATAATACTAGAGGCCCGATGCACGAACATTTTTTTCTATCATTTAAAAAATATATTTTTATTGATTTCAGAGAGGAAGGGAGAGGGAGAGAGAGCTAGAAACATCAATGATGAGAGAGAATCATGGATCGGCTGCCTCCTGCACGCCCCACACTGAGGATCGAGCCTGCAACCCAGGTATGTGGTTTGAACCGCAATAGAACCGTGACCTCCTGGTTCATAGGTCGACGCTCAACCTCAACCGCTGAGCCATACTGGCCTGAATATAGTTGTGTGTTTTTCTGGTCATGAAAGTGATACCTGTCAGTTATTGGAAAACGTAAAAATCACTTGTGATGGTTGCACAACAGTATAAATATACTTAATATCACTGAACTGTACACTTAACAATAGTTAAGGTGGTGAGTTTAATATTATGTGTGTTTTATCATAATAAAGAAGAATTGGGGGGCGGGAAATAAGTCATATGAAATCCCACCACTTAGGGAGGGCTGCTGTCTCCTTCCAGCCTTTTTCCCTTTTTAATGATTTTTTTCGAGAGAGAGGGAGGCAGAGGGAGAGGGATGTGAGCGCAAAACATCGATCGGCTGCCTCCTGCACACCCCCCACCAGGAATCTAGCCTGCAACTTGGGCATGTGCCCTGACCAGGAAGCCAACAGGGAACTTTTCAGTGTACCAGACGATGCCCAACCCACTGAGCCACACCAGCCAGGGCTTCTTCCAGTCTTTTTCAGACATTAGTGTATCCTGAGACATGTTAGTATGTCGGGGAGCATGCCCTGCACCCTCCTGCTCCCTCGTACACCGGGCGGGGACGCTTCACCGTCCCTCATGCAGCCAATTCTTCCCGGTTTGCTGGAACTTTCCCAGCTTTCCCATCGCAAGTGCCAGGTCCCGGAGCCCTTCAGCCTCAGACAAACCCAGCCTGTTGGTCACTCTATCCGGGACCCCTCCTGCAGCTCCCCAGACGCCCAGCCATGTGAGCTGCGAGCGGGTAATTTTGTAATATCTGTAAAAAAAAATCTATTTCTGAAAGAGGCCCCCCCTCCCCAACCATATAAGGCCTCAGGGCCTCACCAAACCTGGACCCACCCTGGAACCTGAGTCCTCTGAGCCCCCAGGCCCTGGGTGGGGCAGAAGCAGGCCCCAGGACCCCCTTGTCTCTTGACTGAGGCTTTCCCAGCTCCCCTCTGACTCTGTGCCACCCCCCCACACACACACACACACACTTGTCAGGGTAATTACAGCAGGAATCGAGGGAGTGCCCATGTTGGTAAAGGTGGGGGGAGAGTCGGGGAGCCCTCTGGCAGCTCCTGCCCCTGGGCGAAGAGGGGATGGCTGTTGGGACAGTGTCAAGGGCAAGCCCAGAGCTGCTGGCTCTGAACCAGGTTGTGGGGAGATGGGGCTGTGCTGGGGGGTGGGGGGCAGGAGATCTGTTGTCACTCCCTGCTGTGCCCACCCCCTGTGCCGCCATCACCCCCTCTGCTCCGAGGGACTCCTTTTCTTTTTGCTGGAGCCGAGGGGACAAAGGGAGCTGCAGCAGGAACTGACCGATTTTATGTAACAGACCACCTTCTATTAGAACCCATAGCCTGTCTGTTGTGGGGTTCACATGACCTGTGGGGAAGAGTATTGGTGCTGGTGGATGAGAGGGTGTTTTAAGTTAATTCTCTGTTTTGGCAAAATAAATCAATAAAGTGTTTGAGAGTTTGCCATTTTGAGGGGTTGATCTCCTAAGGGCATTGGCTGTAACACTGGGATTCTGTAAGTGGGGTGTGTGTGTCCCCCCCAGAAGACAGAAGTTAGGCACAGGGTGGAAGGAGCTTGTCCGTCCGTTCCAGGCTCAGGCTGTCAGAGGCGCAGTTTAAAGCCGTCTCCAGGATCCTCATTCAGTACACACTCTCCGTGGCTTCCCGTCTGGGTCGCAGGGGCACCCAGAGGTAGCTCGGGGGGCGGGGGGAGGCTTTACACCCTCTTTTTTCATCACCCCCCTTCATCGTCCCAAGTGAACACTGAGTAGAAATGCTGACCTTCCTTTGCAAAGGCAGCAGCAGCTTCAAGACACGACCCCCTGTCCCAGCTCTCGTCCTCGTGCTCCCGAAGGTTGTGTGGAAGGGGTCCCAGTGGAGACCGAGCCCCCGGGCTTCGTGCGTTCATTCCACACGGGCCACGTCCCTGTCTGTGCCAGCCTGCGTCGCACCGGAGGTGCCCTCAGTCCAATGAGAACAGAGTTGAGTTGATGAGCACAATCTAGGAGGCTTGGGACGCTACAAGGAGATGCAGTGGGTGTAGCGATCTCTGCAGGGGGAGGCATGGAGGGCTTCCAGCGGGAGGTGACTCCTGAGCTGATTCTGATAAAGGAGTGGGGAGAGGGAACAGAAGGCGCACAAGGTCCGAGTGGGTTTTAGAAATGATGGTGAGTTCTTGGGGGCCCTGACATATTAGTGAGAGCGATGAATCAAAAGGCAAGCGGGGGTAGATAGCCCGGGCAGGGCCTCGGGTGACAAGCACACAAGCTGCGCTCTAGCTGAGGGCCCTGGGGAGCTGTGAGAGGGGTTTTAAGCAGAGAAGAGGTGTGTTTCGGAAGCCGGTGTGTCGTGGAGAGGGCTCTTAGGCAGGTGTCCGGCAGGAAATGGCGTGGTCTTATCTAGCCTGTCCTCCTCCAGCACGCCCCTGAGGTCCATAAAGACAGGTCCAGTGACCTCTGACTTTATCGCGAACAGTACTGGAACCTTTCTCGCCTCTTCACCTGCCTGTGGCTAAGCCTTCGCGGGTCCATCTTGCAGGCAGGTGTAGGGTGGGGTCAGCCGCAAGGTGGTCTCCTGGAGATGTTGGCTGATAGGATTCTGGCAGGTGCGTTGGCATTTCCCGTGTCCAGGGGCAGCGCAGGAGAGTTCAGCATCAAGAGCAGGACCCCCAGAACGGGACCTTGGAAAATCCCAGGCCTCTGGGAGCCTCCGTTACACGTGTGACACGGGATTGAGGTGCCTGGGTTTGGGGACAGATACGAAGGTTTGTAGAAATAACCTTTTAAAGGGCCTGCCAGACAGTCCACTCCTCCTGGGCACGTGCTGCCCTGGTCCAGGTGGGTTTTGTGGCCCCCACTTTAGGTGAGAAGCTGAGGTCAGCGAGGTTAACTGGAGTTGCCAGGATCACAGCCCACACTGACTTTGAGGACGCTGCCCCTGCTTCCCGCTTCCGGGTGTCCCCACCTCGGCTCTGCTTGGGCAGGGCTGTCAGGCTGTCAGGCTGTCAGGCTGGCCTGAGTCTGCAGAGGAAGAACAAAGGCTGGGGGAGGGAAGGCAGAGAGGAGTTCAAACCGGGCGGAGGAGGGAGAGGGCAGATGGCAGCGCCTGCGAGGGAGCCACACTTCCTACCCAGTTGTCTGTCCAGGGGAAGGAGGGGCAGGGCAGGGCGCTTTCTGCGCCCACTCCCACCGCTCCACCTGTCAGGTTGGAAAAGGATGGTCCGGATGGGCTGGTGGTGCTCAGGGAGCCCCACTCTTGCTCCTAGTGGCTTGTCGTGGGGACTTTAGAACTGCTCAGTCGATAAAGAAGTGGCCGCTCCCTCGCCCCCAGTGTCGGTGGGGCTGGTGGGGCAGCCGTGCCCGTTTCCAGGCCCCCCCCATCCCCCCCGCCCCAGCATGGACTTTTGCTCAGCTCCTCTCTGCAGGGAGGAGGGGGTGGGGAAGAGGGTGTCGGGAAGGGGTAACCAACTGAGATAGCTCCAGGCTCTCGGACCCGGACTGCTTAGGAACCCCGACAGCCCGTACTCCTCCAAACTCATGTTGGGGCTGAGGAAAGGGCCTGTGCCCGCCCCCCCAATCCCTAATTGTAAATTACACCGTAACCCGGCCCCCCCCCCCCATTCTGCTTCCTCTCAGTGGGGGCCGCTCCTCCCCTCTCCCCCTCCTCTCTGGGCCTGGAGGTGGGACGGGGTGCTTCTGGCTCCTGAGGCAGCTTCCAGACCTCTCTCCCCAGATCTGAATCTCACACCAGCGCAGGATCAGCCAGTCCCTCTCTGTAAACCAGCCCAGGTGACTGTCCCTCTCCCTCCGTGATGCCGCCAGTGCCACCTCTGCCTTCATGCTGATCATCGTAGTGTCCGCTGCCACCATCCTTCTGCCATCTTGGCCTCTCACCTCCTTGGCGGCCTTCCTCCCTCAATCGTGTCCTCACCTGCCTCAGCCACTCTCGCCAGGTGCCCCCTGGGCCTGCCCATTCTCTCCTGCAGCTGCACACACGCAGGCGGCTGCCTCTCCCACCCTTCTGCCTTCCCAGCTCTCTCCCTCGCCCACCCTCATCCCAGTGGGCCTGGGGCCTCTGAGCCGTTGACCCTCCTGCTGTGCCCGCCGCCCTCACCCAAGTGGTGCCCCCTGGCACTAGACCCCGTCCTCCCACCTACTCAAGGCCTCAGTAGCATTCCCCTTTCCTCTCTCCCTGCCTCTCCTCCACCCCAGTCTTGCCCCCCCACTTTGGCTCCCCCATCACCTTACACAGGTGTTAGTCCCACGCCCTCGTCTCTCCTGGGGCCTTCAGGTCCGTCCGTCATCGCCAGGGTTTCTCCTCCCGGTTTCTCTCACGCACTCACCAGGCCTTCTCCCCCAGCGCTCCGTCCCCGTGACCTTCACTTTGCCAAATGCCTTGGCTGACTTATTAATGCGTCTCTCACTGCATCTAGCAGGCAGTGAGGGGTTTATGTCCTCCCATTGGACCCAACTGCCGCAGGAATCAGACAGCTTGCCGTCTGCTATTTAATGCTCACGTTGAGCACGTGCTGGATGCCTGCTCTCCCGGGAGGGAGATGTGTGCAGAGGAACCAGGTAAAATATGGAGGTGAGCGCAGGACGTGGAGCGAGGGAGCGCTCACTCGGGTCAGGGTGGGTGATGACCGTAGGGTCGGTAGGGTCATAGGGTCGTAGGGTTGAGATGAGAGGGATGGGGTCAGCGGGGGGCAGGGGTGGGTGGGGGAAGGCCTTCCAGGCAGAAGGAAAGGCTGAGAGGCGAGGAGAGCAGTGAGAGGCTGCCAGGGGCCGTGTCCCTTACGTCAGTGTCTGTTATGTCACTGTCGCATCCCCAAGCGCTAGACCATGCCTGGCGACTCGTCAGGACTCCACATGCGGGTGAACCACCTTGTGGCGTGCACTGCTCTGCCTTCCTCCTTCAACCCACCATCTCTGTTCCTTAAAGGCCCAACTCGAGTGTCACCTCCCCCTGAGAGCCTTCCAGGATTCCTCCCAGCTCACGTTGCCCTCCCCTCCCCTTCTGCTCTGTGTGGCCGGTTGGAAGAACTCTCAAAGCAGAGGGCTTTCCGCCTGTGTCTTCCTTTTCTTCTAGAACTCGAGGCAGGGCCCTGGCGGCGTGGCTCGGGTGGTGGAGGGGCCTGTGCGCCGAAAGGTCGCCGGTTTGATTCCTGGTCAGGGCACGTGCCCAGGTTCGGGTTCGGTCCCCAGTCAGGGTCATGCAGGAGGCAATCATCAATGTTTCTCTCTTTCTTTCTCTCTCAAATCAGTAAAAACATAATTTTTAAAAAATAGAATGCCGGGCAGGGCCTGGGAGCAGACCTCCCGCTCTGGAGCTTTCCCAGGAGACACAGGCTGGCAGGCATGCAGGGGTGGCGGCAGAGGCAGGCACGGAGGTGAGGAAGAGCAGACCCCTTCTTCCCAGCTGGGGGGACTCGCAGAGCCTCAGTTTCCCTCCCTGGAAGATGGGGGCTCACCCGAGGTCCTGCCTGGGAGGGGCTCAGCCGTGCTGAGTTGGTGTCACACTCCCTTTCCAGGGCTGGCGTGGCTCACCCGCAGAGAGGGCAGAGATAGCAAGGCTGGGGCTGGAGATGAGGGGCGGGCATCCGGGTAATTCTGCCACCAAGTACAAGCCCTGACCCCTCTCTGGGCCTCAGTTTCTCCCTCTCTAATGGGCTACTGGCCTCCTTGTTACACAGCCGCAGGAGGGGGAGGGGAAGGGGGAGCCTTTAGGTCACCCAGGCCGAGGGTCAGCATTTGGGGACGGGTGCTCACCAGGCCCCTGCCCAGAAGAGCCCGTTCCCCGCCCCCACCGCCGAGAACCAGCGGGGACTGGACGGCTTGTGGGAAGATTACCGCTTAATTCCCAGCAGGTCAAGGACAAATGGCCGGGTTGCGGGCTTGGTCCCCAGATAGGGGCGTGCAGGAGGCAGGGGAGGAGAGGGGACCCGGGCGCCCCACCCGCCCCGCTCAGCCCTGTGGCCCCACAGGAGGCTCTGCAGGAAGCCGAGTGGTTGCCCAGGGCCCGTCACGCGCCCCTGCCGAGGCTCCGGCGCTTTCCTCACATGACCCTGGGGGAGGCAGAGCCCCACTCTCGGGAAGGGGGGCCCTTGGCAGCCTGACTCATTCCTCAAAAGCACGGGGCTCCTTCCTTCACTCAGCCTTTCCCCGGGCCGGCAGCAGGATGGAGGACTTGGGCGGGGACACTGGTGGAAGGGACACTGGTGGGAGAGGCAGTTTCAGCCGGACTCGGCAGCCCCCTTGTTAGGGAGGGAGTGAGCTCCCCGTGCTCACAGGTGTGCAAGTGGGGGGGGGTCACAAGCCAGGGATGCTGAGGAGAGAGTCCTCCTTCCTCCTGGCTTCTCCTGCCTGTGCCTCTGTTCATCTGTCAGGCTTACTGATTGCTTCCCCCAGAGCCTTTCCTGACCCCCTCTGGCTCCGGGGATGAGATATACACCCAGTAAGTGAACCGACAAATGGCAAAATATAAAATTAAATCACATAATGGTATTATCAAGAAAATGCATGAAGTGATTGGAGACTATTGTAGATCTGGGAGTCTGGTCTGGAGGGCTTCTCGGAGGAGGTGTCGCACATTGAGATTTTGTGTTGAGAAGGGACCAGTGGGAGCCTGCCGGGAGACCTGGGGGACTCTAGGTCTCCCAGGCCTAGGGCCCAGCCAAGCGCGAAGGTCCTGAGGCGGGAAGGAGCTCGGGAGGAGCCTGAGCCCTGAAGGGGCTGCGTTTCCCTGGGAGTGTGGGGTGGCTGGTGGGATGGAGAGGGGATTGGTGACATGATCTGGGGAAGCCGCTGTCATCGCCTGGCAAGAGGTGATGCTGGCCTGGGCCAGCAGGGAGGCGTGGGATGATTCTAGGGTTATTCTGGGGAGGAGGGGGCAATAGGCCTGGCTGCCAGACTGGATAGGATTTGAGGATGAGTCCAGTTTGGGGTCTTAGCAGCTGGATGGGAGCCAGTGAGGGTGGTGTGAGGTCCCTGAGAGGCTGGGTGAGAGCGGTAGCTCAAATAGGGGGGTCTCGGAGCTCGCCGAGGGGAGGGACTGCACCCTCAGCCAAGAGAGGGCTGGTGGGAGTCGGGGTTGATGAGCTGGAGCTTCCTGGAGGAGACGAGGACCTGCTGTCCCTCACCATGTCACTACCCCACATGCAGGAGGGGCCAGGCCCCCGCAGAGAGACGAGGCCACCTGGGTTAGGTAAGCAGCACTGCCACCCGGAAGTGGGCAGCCATGAAGATCACGGAGTGGAGAGGAGTGGGCGGGTCAGCTAGCTGGCTGCCGTAGCATGGGGCAAGGGCAGAGACACCTCCCAGCCGCTCGGCCTGGGAACAGATGTCCTGTGCAGGGCGGGATAGATGGTGCCATGCGGAGCTGGCAGGCCCCGATCTCATCTCTCTACAGCTTATCTGGGGGGAAACTGAGCATCTGCCCAAAGGCGTTTAAAGCCAGGGCTCTGGGACGTTCTGGGGGAACGGCAGTGGCCTCTGCCGCTCCCTCACCTCCCACACCGGCTGGGCCCAGCTTGCCCTGGAGCCGGGGTGAGCCCAGTGCCCGGCAATGGCCGCACGGCCTGCCAGCTCTGTGTGCAGATGTGGAGTAAGGTGGGCCTGGCCCCTCCCGCACTGTGGGGTGGTGACAGGGCGCCGGGACAGCAGATGGCTGGGGACAGCAGGTGGCCTCTCCTGGAGCTCATGCTGACCCTGGAATTCACTCCTTGACTGGCGTGGTTCCCATTCAGGAATGGGGCTGGGGGCAGGCCTAGGCAGGAGGCCCAGCACCCTACTTACTTGCTATGGCCCCCGGAATCCAGGCCTCTCTGAGCCTCAGCCTCCCTCTCTGTGAAATGGACCAGGTAAGTCTGTTTTGTGGGGGTGCTTTTAGGTTTTATCTTTAGAGGTTTGAGTGAGGATCCAATGAGATGCCTGCTGATCAACGTCCCAGTGACGCCAGGCCCTTGAGGAGGCCGTGGGCCATCGCAGGGGCTCATGGGGGAGACAGATCGGTAACTGAGTCTCAAGCAGGAGTGTGTGCGGGGTCAGGGGAGGAGGGTGTCCCAGAATAGAGTTTTGAAGGGAGAGAAGGGGTTCACTCCTGTTTGAAAGATGAAAAGGGTGGGGGGAGGGCATTGATTTGGGGAGGTGAGAACAACAGGTGCAAAGGTATCCAACAGTGCCAGCCCCAGCCCCCCGGGGTGGCTGAGTGGGGGCTGGGAGGGGAGGCCTGGTGGGGGCGGGCAGTTAGTCCTCTGCTTCGATTGGTCCCTGAATCCCATAGTCCAAGACCTTGAAATTCTGAGAGTCTGCAGTTCCTTCCTATCTGTTTTTCTGAGTTGGGCACAGCTCTGCTCCAGGTGCCATCTGGAATCCATTTTTAAAAACTCCCCGGATTGGATTACAAAGATGGCACAGAGCACAGAGCCATGGCGAAGCTGGTTTCCCGGGAGGTGTTGTGTTTGTTTTGGGGTGTGTGTGTGTGTGTGTGTGTGTGTTTTAGCATTTCTCTGTAGCGCCAGGGAAGGTGTTTCCTACGCCTGCCAGGGACCAGCAGCCTGCCCGCACCCTCTCCTGCTCCCGCACTCCTGTCTGCATCCCCGCAGCAGACCCGCTTGCTAGGACGCGTTCCCCTCACCGCCGCTGCCGCTGGCTGCCGCTGGCTGCCGCAGTGTCATTCTGCCTGGATTTCCGGTTCTCCATGGCCGCTGTGTGCCCCTGGCTGGCCCTGCAGATCGGGCCCTAGCACGACCTGGCTTGAATTTAGAGACTCCGGTTTGAGATTGGATTCCCCTAACCAGCTGTGCGGCCTGGGCAGGTTCCGGAAGCAGCTGTAACATGAGAATGAGGACGCGGACCACAGGGGGTTAATGAAGAGTCCCTGAGTGGCGCTGAGGGAGTCCCTCTTTATTTCCCTATCAAATATTCAGGAATAGCTTTCCCCCCCCCTTTATTGATCAAGATATTGCAAATGTGTCCTTATCCCGGCAATGTCCCCCCACCCCCCACCCCTGTCCTCACCCCCACCCCCTGTTGTCCCCATCCATCGCTTATGCTTATCTGCATGCATACAAGTCCTTCGGTTGATCTCTCCCCCACCCTCCCCTCCCTTCCTTCTGAGTTTTGAGCATCTGATTGATGCTTCAATGTCTCTACATCAGTTTTTGTTCACCCCTCTTTATCTGGCCATGGGCCCCAAGGGGCTGAGGGACAGAAACCGAGGTGCATGCCTGCTCCTGGGTGCTCCCTCCCACTCCCAAGTAGGGAGATGGCAGCTAAATGGAGAAGTTAAACGAGAGCTTAGGATCCTCGAGGGAGTCTGGGAGACCACAGGGGGCTGGTCGTGTGCCCTTGACAACGTTCATTCCCTTCCCGGAGCCTCAGTTTCTCCACCTGTGGACTCTCAGGCCTGGTTCAGGTGAGGCTCCCCATCCGGCCCAGCCCTGCAGCCTGCAGGGGACCTGACGCCTCTGCTCCTGATTGTCAGACCCTCCCAGCCTGCTCTTCCTTCCTCCTCTCTCCCCACAGCAGACCTGTCCACAGGCTCTGGTGGCTTTACTTTCAGAATACATTCAGCACCCACAGCATCACACTGCCCACACCAGCCCTGCCCTCACCCCGCACCCCGCACCCCGCACCCCGCACACGGGTGCTGCTTTCACCTTGGCCCTGCTGCCTTTTCTCTCCATCGCAGCCCGGGTGATTCTTTTTAAACCTAAGTCAGAGCAAGTCACTGGCCTGCTCGTAAGCCTGAAGTGTCAAGGCACTGGGGCCAGCCCCTGCCTTCCTGTCACCTCACCTCACTGATGGTGCTCCAGCTACGCTGGCCTCCATGCACCTCCTCAACACACCAAGCTTATTTGTGCCCCAGGGCCTTTGCACTTGTCTTTACTTCTCCTTGAAATATTGCTCTTCCTCTCACAGGTCACTTCATCAGAGCCCCTCCCCCCAGCCACCTAGTCCGTCTCCTCTTGCCCCACTTTATGCTTTTTCAGGACACTTGTCAGGACTTATCTACGTATTTGTCAGCTTAGCATTTGTCCCCCTGGTGAGAACAGGGACCTGGCCGCCTTCTCAGCCTCTCCCACAGGCCCCAATCCTCTGGCCTCCGGGGTGAGACCTGCCAGGCCGCAGATGCAGGGGGCCCTCTAGGTCCAGAGCAGTCAAGTCAGAGAGCGCATGCTCAGCAGAGGGGCCACCTGGTAGCTCACTCCACCTCAAGGAGCATGGAAAGGGTAGTTACAGCCCGGGCTGGTTTGGCTCAGTGGATAGAGGCTCGGCCTGTGGACTGAAGGGTCCCGGGTTTGATTCCAGTCAAAGACACGTGCCCGAGTTGTGGGCTCGATCCCCAGTAGGGGGCGTGCAGCAGGCAGCCGATCAATGATACTGTCTCATCATTGATGTTTCTCTCTCTTTCTCTCCCTTCCTCTCTGAAATCAATAAAAATATATTAAAAAAAAAAAAAGGAAAGAAAAGTCAGTGACAGCTCAGGACCTGTGGGTGGGAACCAGCTTCCTGAGAGTGAACAGGGCCCCGGATGTGAGAAGGTGGGGGAGCAGGTGTTTGGTGGGAAGTGTAGGGAGTGAGCCTTGACCACCCACCTAGAAGCTTGGATTGTATCCAGGAGGCAGTGGGAAGCCACTTCAGCGACCTTTGTGCTTCAGGGGGTGGGGTCCCCCATCCACAGAGCGAGACCTTGTCACCCCTCGCTGCGTTTAAATCCGGTGCCCCACGTGGCCCTCCAGGCCTGCCCCTCCTCCCTCTGTACCTCTCTAGTCTCAGCTCCGGGCCATGCTCCTTCTCCCACGTCCAGCCAGTGCCCTTCCTGTTCTGCCTGAAACACCTTTCCCCTAACCTTTGCAGGGCTGGCTTTTCAGCTCAGCTCAGCTCAGCAACCAGCGCTTCAGGCATCTCCCTCCCTGCCTGCAGGGCGCTGAGGGCAGCCTCCTCCTCGGTCCCTCCTCCCTCGCCCTGCCCTGGGCCTGCCCTCCCTCGGAGGGTGTTTTGATCTTGCTCCCTACCCTCTCGGGACACGTCTCTGCACTTTCCTCCTTCCTCCGGTCTCTCCCAGGACTCCCTGCTTCTCTCCCCCAAAGGGGCCTGTCCTAACATCCCGCCTCCTGTCCCCACAGGGACTTACGCCCTCGGCTTCCCCTCC
>PVJC01002256.1:59932-81548 GCA_004026665.1 Murina feae | reverse complement strand
TTTTCAAGAAAATTCTGTTTCTTTAGGACTTACACAGTTCAGCCATATGAATAGAGAAGTTTCCATTCTAGTTGAGAGAAGTTTCCATTATGCTTGAATTAAAATATATTTTGGGGAGAAGGATAAACCTTTTCTGGAAATAATTTTGCAAGGTATTAATCACTTAAATAGGACTATTTGTATTCCCAGCTGTAGTTAATATAGGCTTATGAAATCTTGGATTTTGTCTTACACCACTAGATTTGATTTTGGATAATACTTGCAATATTTGAATTCAGTCATTTAAGACTGATACAAGTAGAAGACTACAGCACCATACAATCCACATGTGTGAAGATGACAGTTTTATATCTGTTTAACAAAGGAGGAAGACTTGATAGGCCAGCTAATTACACCAGGGGCTAAAAACATTCTTTGATCGAATACTAGAAACCTCAACTGTTATTCCAGACACAGAGAAGACATTTGGGCAGAAATATCACTATTTTAAACAGTGCACAAAAGTGTGAAGAATCTTTTAACTTATTTTTATTCCTACTGTTTGATGTCTTTTAATAAAAGCTCCTCTATATAGGTTAACGAAAAAAAAAAAAAAAAGCACTCCTTCATGATTTCTTTTTTCAGAATAAATATGTTTACATGTAGAGTTTAGGAAAATCATTTAAATGGGCACAAGAGCCCAGCCAGCACGTGTGGCTTAGTGGTTGAGCATCGACTCATGTATCAGGAGCTCATGGTTCAATTCCCAGTCAGGGCACATGCCAGGGTTGCTGGCTCGATTTCCAATAGGGGGCATACAGGAGGCAGCCAGTCAATGATTCTCTCTCATCGATGTTTCTACCTCTCACCCCCTCTTCCATCTTCTCTCTGAAATCAATAAAAACTTTAAAAAATATTAAAATTTAGCACAAGACCTATAATAATCTCTACCAGTAAAATTTTATTTTCATTTTCAATTTCTCTAAATAGATTACAAACCATATTTACCAGATTTGTGGCAATTCAGATGGTCTACAGGTAGACTGTCACTCAGTTGCCAAACTGTTTTCACCTTTTTTTGACTACTATTTATTTCCACTCTCCATTTCTGTGGCTTCTCACTTAGGAAATAAAAAACATCAAAGGGAAATGTAGTTATTTCCTTTCTTCCTTCTACAGTTATTAGTGAAATCCTTATGTGATAAGCACTAAGGAAAAAGAGACAAGTCAGAATTCTAAATTTCAGATTTTAGAGGATGCTGAAGTTGGGGGGTTCACGTCTAAAAGGCATTTAGAAACATGGGTCTGAAGCTCAGGAGTAGCTGGAGATATGGGTTATGAATTATTAGTCCAGAGAAATTGAAACTTTGAGTATGAATGTAATCACCCAGAGAAGAAAGAAAGTAAAAAGAAGTCAGAGAATATAGAGTTCTGGTGAAAACTCACATATAAAAAGCAGATAGAGGAAGGAGAAACTGATAGGGAACTATTCTCAGTCTAGGAGGTGGACCAGAGAGTTAGAGTTAAAATTAAAACAGAATGTAATATCACAGAAACAGAGGAAGGAAAAGGTTCGAGAAAGCAATTGTGTTAAATGCCAAACTGCCTTGTAAGGGCTTACTGAAGGAGAAAGAATTGGTGGTCCAGCTAATTGCACAAGGAGCTAAAAAACGTTGTATTGGGAAGTGTCCAGTGGATATGGTAATTAGAAAGACACTAATAAGCCCTGGCTGGGTAGCTCAGTTGGTTAGAGCACTGCCCTTACATAACAAGGTTGCAGGTTTGATCCCCGACACACAAGAATCAACCAATGAATGCATGAATCTCCCTCTCCCTCATCCCCCCTCCCCTCCCCCTCCCTATCTCCTTCTAAAACCTAAATAAAACAAAATAAATCTTAAAAGAAAAAAGAACACTGATGGCCCCTGCCAGAGCAGTTTCATGGGAGTGCTGGGGTTTCAATAAGAGGGAACTAAATAGAGGAAGGGTATAAATAAGAGTGACTTTAGTATAAGAGAAAGTTCAAGTGTATTATATGCTGAGAAGAGACCATCATTTGAGGCAAACTCAAGTGTTCACATGGATGGCTAATCTGTCTTCTTCGCCTCACAGTTCTCTACCTCCTCAATCCCATACTCTTCTCTCACTCCCACTGCCACACCTTTGACTTTATCATTACCCTGATCCCTCTTTTTCCACAGTCATTTCCTTTCTAGTTATACTTTCTACCCTGTTCAGCAAAGAAATTATAAATTGAGAGAAAAATGAAAGACGAGAGGCTCAATGGTCGAAAGAGAGTAGACAAAAGGTCTGGGAGAAGGAAGGACAGAGGGGGAACTATCGGACTATGAGCAGAGAGGGGGTAAGATGATGAAGGTTTCAGAGGAGAAGCAGCCTTGGGTCCTGGGGAACAGACACTGGAACTGCCTGGAATCATGACCGGACTTAAGGTACAATTATTAAATTGCTTACCTTTGATATAAACTTTTTACAGCAGTTGGTCTCACTGGCAGCTGAAAAATATGTTGTTCATCAAGAGGATTTTGTTTATAATATTTTATGCAGGACCTATAAAAGTAAAAAAAAAAAAGACCCTATTTTGGAAAAAATGCCGCGTGGAGATAAAGGCTTTCTGGTAGTCTAAAATGCATAAGGGAACCATTTTATTGAATGCTAATAACCATAATATCAACAATAGAATAATTTCAGGGGCACAAAAGTAAAAAACAAACATACAATACCTCTAACTCTCAACAAAACATTGGTTATTTCTCTTTTTTTGATGGAAATATAATTTGCTTTTAAAAAATTAGTAGTAGACATATTTCTCATAAATATACATTTAAATTGAACCCAAACAAAGGCTTAAGTGTGTGTGTGGTGGGGGGTGGGGGGGGGTGGCAGGTGGGTGGTGGGGAGGGGGAAGAAAGAAAAAAACAAAGAGGCAAAAGAGAAAGATACAGCCTCTGTGGTTTTCAGAGTCTGGGGAATTAAAGAATTAGCTTATTTATATACTTATCTTTAATGGAGAAAAAACAATAACAATTTCTTAGTACCTTTCCCTTTACAAATGAGGCAAATTCTAATTTTGGAAAAGGCAGAGGTACATTTCCTTTCACAGGGGAAAAAAAAACCTCAGTTTTGCCACTGGGTGGTTCACTTATTTCTAGTTTGAACTCCAATACACACAAGACACCAGCAATCCATGTATGAGAACTATTTCAAACTAATTTTAGTCAAACTGATGGGCAGAAATCTCTAAAATTATAGTAATGCTGTTGATAGAGGTCTGGTAATATTTAATTCCATTTAGTTACCATATAAATAGTTAGCAATTAGTTTGGCCCAAATGTATAAAAATATTTTAAAAAGACAAGGAACTAATATTTATTAAGCACCTATTAAGTGACAGGTACTTTGTATAATTTATATCACTGAATCCTGACAACACACACATGAGGTTATTCAATCCTTTTATAGATGAGAAAGTAAAATGCAGTGAAAGGAAACTTCCTCTGGAAAGTAGGAAGTGCTAGAGCCGAGTGCTAAACTCATTTCTCCTGAACTCAGACTTTCCTTCCTATGACAGTGACTTAGAACCATTGTGCTACTGTGAAGACAGGACGTGCAGATTCTATCCTAACCAATAATAAAAAGGCACATACTTTGGCTGCAATTATTTCAGAAGAGAATGTTGTTACTAAAAACAACAGAGACATACTTACTGTGTTAAAGAAAAGAGAAGCTCGTGTTGAGGTTTAATGAAAAGCTTGCAACTGACTATTATTTCTAGAATATGGTGGAGTTTTTGAACACGACAAACTTGTTCTTGTATATGTACTGACGGAGAAACGAAATATTCCTGGAATGAAAAAAAGTATAAGCAAAATGAGTTAGTTAAGGGAAATCTTTAGAAAGAATATGGGTATGCCTGCTAAACCTAAGTCTGGATGCTTAATTCACAGGTGGGAAAAAAGACAGGAGGCAGCTAGATAGAATATACCACCTTTCAATACTATTTCTCTAATGAATCTGTAAGTAAAGTCTTCACTCAGGATGTTCTCAGCAAACCATCCTACATATTCTCTGGTGAAGGCAAATCACAGAACTACTTCACCAAGGAGGCCCAAGAGAGTGGCTATTCTACCCACTAACCTCTCCAGATAATTCTTCATTTCAATACTCTTGCTATGTTGATGGAAGTGTCCACCTCTAAAAATAGGTACTAGTAAACCTGAAGTACCAAGAAATTAAGCAAGTGTATGGATAAGATTCCACTCACACATATCACTGTAAATTGGTACAAACCTTTAGAAATGTGGCAATGTGTGCCAAGCATCAGAAAATGCTCAGGCCTAAAACTACATCCCAAGGAAAAGCCCTTGGCAAATGTGGAATTCTACAATGGTTCCCAAGATTCCCACCCTCCGAGTACACATCTTATATAGGCCCTGGTGAGCCAGGACCTCTGAATATGATGGTATGTCACTCCTGTGAATAGGTTACTAACTGATGGACATTTAATCAATCAAAAGAGAGATCACAGTCATTACTATGGCCTAATCAGGTGAGCCCTTTAAAGGGTGAAGATGCATTAGAGACATCTCCCACAGGCTCTGAAGAAACCAACCGCCTGTAATGTTTGGAGCGGGTCACATGGCAAGGACCCACAAACAACCTCTGGGACCTAAGACTGATCCTGAGCCAACAGCTAGCAAGAAAATGGGAACTTTGTCATAGGTCACAAGGAAAAGAATTCTATCAACAACTAATGAAGGAACTTGGAAGTAAATCTCACCCTTAAGCTTAGATGAAAATGCAGCTGACACCTTGATTTTAGCCACTAAAAAGATATATAAAATGCTTAAAATTTGAAAAGCAAAAGTTAAACCTCTAAAGAATCCAGTTGAATCTTATTTTGCATACCAGACACAGCTAGAGTTTTTTATCTTGTATTTTTCTGAGACAAATGACAAATAAGCTGGTACTGTAGAGGACGCTGAAGTTAGGGGTTCACTTCTAAAAGGCATTTAGAAACATGGGTCTGAAGCTCAGGAGAAACGAGATATGGGTTATGAATTATTAGTCCAGAGAAATATAACCCACTGGTGTGGTTCGATGGTTGAGCGTTGACCTAGGAACCAGGAGGCCATAGTTTGATTCCCAGTCAGGGCTCATGCCAGGAGTTGTAGCTCGATCCCCCATAAGGAGTGTGTGGGAGGCAGCTGATCAATGAATCTCTCTCATCATTGATGTTTCTATCCCCTCCCCCCCTTCTTCCTCTCTCTCAAGTAAATAAAAACATATTTAAAAGGATCTTCCATCAAATGTCAAGGTTCAGTACAGATGCTGTTTAATTTCCTAAACTTCCTAAATAAAGACACTAGAAAAATGCAGACCCTGAAGCCCAGAAGTCTCTTTTGAATCAATATAGTAAAGAACATTGTAAATTTTTTGGATTTTGTGTGTAATAGAAATGGGTCAAGAGAATATAAAGCAAAAATTCCTTTATAGAGCCTATAAAGAAAGGCATTCATTCCCTAACCATTTTACTTTTATATGTTTTTAAAAATATGTTTTTATTGATTTTAGAGAGAGAAGAAGAGAGAAGGATAGAGAGATAGAAACATCAATGAGAGAGAAACATAGATTGGCTGCCTTTTGCATGTCCCCTTACTGTGGATCAAGCCTGAAACTCAGGCATGTGCCCTACCCAGGAATTAAACTGGTGACCTCTTGGTTCGTGGGTCGATCCTGAACCACTGAGCAACACTGGCCAGGCCCTTACCAATTCAGATAAATGGGAGTTGTGAGAGTACACTGGCTTCAGCAGGATATAACTGTATGTCAGTAAGATAAATTTAAAGAAATGATAAATGATATTAAAGGGCTACTTTTTTGTCCATCTAGTTACTAGACAGTAGTAATTAACAGCATTGACTGTCTCATTTATCTGTTTCCTAAGACCTACGGTAGAGAGACATAGATTAGGCACTTAATAATTATATATAGAGTGAATGAATAAAAGAAAAACCACATTTTGATTAAAAATATAAACTCACCAAATGATTCAAAGATGCAAGTTCTTGACCTATTATGAAAAAAACATACATGCAAATAAACTTTAGATATTTATTATCTGTTGCATGTTAAAGAACCTAAGTAAAAATGTTCATAGTTAATATATAAGAGATGCTTAAGCCAAATAATTTCTCAAAAATAGTCAAATATTCTGGCACATTACACCATAAAGACATACTATTCCCTAATAAAAACAACGAAGTGTCAGGTATTAAAATAGCATCTCATAAAACTGTTTTTATTAATTACAATATACTCATAGAATCTCAAAATGAGTAGAATCTCAACTAAAAACAATCAAGCAAGCATTTTAAGTATCTTTAATTTAATAGCTTTATCAAGGAAGAAACCAAAGGGCCAGAGAATGAAAGTGTTTGTCTCACAGTGAACCAGGGGCAAAGCCAGAACTACAAGTGACTAGGGACAAGTAGAAAGATAACATCTGAGAATACTTATGGGCTGACAACGGTGGTACACTTTTTAATTTTTTGAGCTGGGAAGGTACTTACCTATGAAAAAACTGATATAATCTTTCTTTAGTTTGTCCAAACCAATTTCCAAAAGCATTTGAACTGGAAGAGTCCCACTGAGAGAAACTGTGTCTATGGCCCCATGGTAAGACTGATGAATGAGCTTACTTAGTAAACTGTTACTTCCACTATGGAGCTAGAAATCAAGAAAATTTTATAAAGCCATAAACAAATCCAATAAACAAAAGAGAAGCAAACTACATTAGCTACAAGCTAAAAATTATAAACTTGCATCTTTAATCTCTTAGGACTATAAATTGTTTGAACAAAAGCCCACAAGTTACTTTCTAAGGTGCCTTTCCTGCCTCATTCGTTCAAGTCCAAAGCCATTAAGAAGGGCTTAAACTTATTACTCCCAGATGCAATTCCACCCAAGAGAAGGCAGAGCTGGTCCTTTGAAGCTTTATAACTAGGAATTCTCTTCTCCTGGTTAAGTGCTATTGAGCATCTTTGCCCAAATCAAACACTTTCAACTACACTAAAAATCTACTGAGGAGAAAAAACTCTCAATGGTCTATGCACATGCCATAAGGAACTCCTTACTGACTATGATAACTAACATACTAACTTGATCACTTGCAAATTAAAGAGATGCAAACTTACAGATCTGACATATGTTCAAAATGTTAACAATTAATTTTAAACATATCTAAAATATTTTCTCACTACTATCTTCTTATGATCTCTAATTTTCATCACATTTTTTTACATTTTCTTTTTTAAACTACTTTCACTTTGTACTCATTGCACCTGGCAGGGATATACTGGTAAACACTTCACAAAAAAACCCTCAAGGAAAAAATCCAATGGCCAAGGCTACACTGTCTAGACTCACTAATGCCCAATTAATTAGAGCTTGCATGTCTTTGCTCTGGAGTGTACATTTGTTCACACTTATGAAAGTTTCAAAGCTTTATAGTCTTGAATTAGCTATGACATCATTTAAAACTAGAGGCCTGGTCACAAAACTTCGTGCACTGGAGGGCGGTCCCTCAGCCCAGCCTGCCCCCTCTCACAGTCCAGGAGCCCTCAGGGGATGTCCTATTGACAGCTTAGGCCCGCTCCCTACAGTCTGGCCTCCCTCTGCAGGGGGCAACCTGGCTGATTAGGGGAAGGTGCCATCCCCATCACCCCGTTTCTGCTGACACTGCCGGGCCACGGCAGCTGCAAGGCCTGAGCCCCAGGCCTCACAGCCACTGTGGCTTTGTCCAGATGGGCGTCTGGAAGACATCTGCCCTAATTAGCATATTATCCTTTTATTAGTATAGATAATTCCTATTAAATAGGAACTCTTTTTTGTTACTAGCTTTTTACATAATCTCTTCTTTATTGTAAAAGCACAAATTCATTGTGGAAAATTCATAAAGTATAGAAATGTATAATGCAGTTAGAAAAACTCACTTGTAACCCTAATATCAAAAGTATTGCTAAAACATTTATTTGCTTCTACATTTTCCTCTCCAAATTTTACATTTTTTACTACAATAGTGTATATTCCTGTCTTTTTACTGAACATTATAAGAATTTCTCCATATCTGTCAGCATCATTTTTAGCAACTATTACATGTATCATATGTGGTTATATTATTATTTACTTAGTCATTTCATTTATAGTGGAAATTTAGGTTACTTACATTTTTTTTCTATCATAAATGAAGCTCTAATGACTATTCTAATACATAAAATCTTGATACACATTTCTGTATGAGCTTAGGATCTTAACAAAAGAATTATTGATTCAAAGGGCATGACACATTTGCAGGATCATTATGAAAATTGCTTTTAAGAGTGTTCCAAATTGTACCCTCCTTAGTATATGAGAATTATCATTCAAAGCAATATTATCAATGACATTAGTAGCTTACAAATACTAAGCACTTACCTATCTATGACCTAGGTGCTAAGAGCTTTACATGAATTAAATTATTTAATCCTAAAACAACACTATGAGGTAAGTATTATTCCTACTCCTGCTTTACAGATGAGGGAACTGGCACACAGAAAAATAAAGGAATCTGCCCAGCTAGTGAGCCACAGGGCTAGAATTCAAGCTCAGGTAGTATGCTCCAGAGCCTATGTCTTTAACCATCCTGTTGAGAAAACATTCAACACACACTACTAAACCTACCCATGGCTGTATGTCACCACGTTGTAGATTGTGGATGATCAATGTGAAACACTTCACCAAGTCTTGATATGAAATCACACCTTGAAAAACAAGTCAGTCTAACATTATGTTCATGGTTTTTCTGCAGATGATATATGTCATTAATCTTAAGGACACACAAAGAGGAAGACAAGAATCTGTATTTTATGGGTGGAGGAAGGGGAAAGAAAAAGGCAAAAGACAATGTATTTCTAAAGAAAGAAATTAAATTGCCACAAAATAACACAGTAAAATATTAAGGAATATCTTTTCCTTTCTCTAATAATTATAATTTCACTAAGGTATATGTTTTGATTCATATAAACACAGCTTAAAAACCATCTATCTGGTAAGTCTTAGCAGAAGAAAAGGATATTCTATGAACTGCCTTATATTATTAGTACAATTCTTGAGTAGAACGTGACAGTGCGTTACTAGAAATGAGTTTGTAAAACAAGAACTTGCACACAAAACTAGTAGAACATACTGTGTTATTTCCAAAAGACTTAGTTAAAGGTAAGCCTAAGAAGTAACAGGAAAAAGTTTATTGCACAATCACGATGAACACCTACTACTACTCATTTTGCACCACAGCTGCTCGGCAAAGTCCAGATCGCCCCGTACTGTGAAAAGACACTCGATGGAACGATCAAATGTAGTACTGTCAGGCTTCACTGTCTGAAAAAGAAGTGCCAGAGAATACCCAGTTTAGTTTTTTTATTTTATTTAATTTTTAATATATTTTTATTGATTTCAGAGAAGATGGGAGGGAGAGAAAGAGAAAAACATCAACGATGAAAATCATTGATTGGCCGCCTCCTGCACACCTCACACTGGGAATCAAGCCTACAATCCAGGTACGTGCCCTGACTAGGAATCAAACCATGACCTACTGGTTCATAGATTGAAGCTCAACTACTGAGCCATGCGGCAAAGTTCAGTTTATTTTTTTTCAAAAATGAAATAGTTTAAGGCCAATAAGCTTTCAAATGCGGCTCTGAGAAAATACAGACCTATGAACGCACACAAAGATATGAATGAATTTTTCTACAATTTCATTCACTAATGAAGACACAGACCAATAGTGAAAAACTGAGCCCCTAAAATTGTTTTTAAAATGTGATGCCTAAAGACAAGCATTGACTTTCCTTCATGTAAAAATTAATTACATTACTGTTGTCTCCCTTTTCCTATTTGTCAAATGACAACACAATTAGCTTAATTTAATAATATCACATCTGGCATATTAACACGCTGTCTTATATTAATATACTAAAGCTATACCATGTTACAGAATATTAACATATTCATTTCTACTTCTCTACAGTTGAGAATTAATAATACATATGTATTGGTTCTATTTAAAACTATTTATCAGCCCTAAAGGAAAACAATGCTGACATTAAAGACCAAGACAAGACTACTTTCAAAACAGTGCCAATGCTGTATGTACCAGATCCATTTGACATGGATGGTATAGCATGAAAGATAATACAACCACATTTAAAAGCTATTTCAGTGTATATTTCTTTTTTGTTCTTGGATATGTATTTTTTGCTGAAAAATAGCACTAACAAATTAACATACAATACGTACAAACACATGAGTAAATAATGTAATGACAAAGGACTATCTTTGTGGCAAGTATTTTTTAAAAAATATTTAGATTTCAGTGAGTGTACAATGTAAATGACATCACTTACCTCTGTGTCTTTTTTTGTAGAATCACCAAATCCATCCAGCTTATTTAAGTCTAGAAAGTGGCAAAAGCTTATTAATCCTGGATTTTACTTTTCTGCTTTCAAAATTATTTCCATCCTAATCCTATTTTCAAATGACAAATGAGGACAGTAAAAGCATAACTGGGGATTTTAGCAAATTACTTAACTCTCCAATGGAAGTCGTACTAGATAACCCCTGGGGAGGGGTGTGGGGATTGAATTGAGGTACAGTGAAAGCTCCAATACATAATGCTAGACATCTGGTAGGTGCTCGAGGTTACTGTTGCACCCCTCTTCTACTACAATCTCAAATATGGTTGTGGTATATTAATTTTAAATTAAATCTTATTCTTAAAATTACTTAGGCTGCTACCATTAGCAATTCAGAATGAAAGCCATCTTCTGACCATGACAGACTTCATAGTTTACTAATATATATCCCAACCAAAAAGAATACCAAGCCTAAAAAGACAACTTCATTTAAAAAAATAAACAATGTAGCAGTGTGGATTAGGAAAACAAACACCATTTAGAAACTCTTGCACAAGTTCAACAGCAGATTTTGCTTCCAGAGGTGCAGGCCATTCGGTTACACCAGTCCTCAAACCAATAGCCAAAACCTATGGGAGATTAAAAAACACAAAAGCTTATTAGCAGAAAGCACAGTTTAATCAATAAGAATATATTTAATAATATTGTTATTTCTCAAGTATTTACTCACATGCCAGGACTGTCCTGGTGTTTCATATGTAGTATGTTATTTAATCCTCACAAAATCTCTACAAGGCAGATATTACTATCTACCTTCATTTTACTAAGAAGAGGCTAAGATAACCTGCTTAAGGGCATACAATTAGGAACTGACAGAACCAGGACATACACCCAAAGATGGTGTTCTGGACTATGATGCCATGTGTGTAAATGTTACAGGAGCCCTGACTAGTTTGGCTCAGTGGTTAGAGCATCGGCCTGCGGACTGAAGGGTCCCAGGTTCGATTCCAGTCAAGGGCATGTACCTTGGTTGCAAGCACATCCCCAGTGGCGTGCAGGAGGCAGCTGATCGATGTTTCTTTCTCATCGATGTTTCTACTCTCTATCCCTCTCCCTTCGTCTCTGTAAAAAATCAATAAAATATATTTAAAAAAAGAAAAGAAAAGAAAATGCTACAGGATCAAGACTGATGAACTGCCCTAGCCGGTTTGGCTCAGCGGATAGAGCATCAGCCTGCGGACTGAAGGGTTCCAGGTTCGATTCCGGTCAAGGGCATGTATCTTGGTTGTGGGCACATCCCCAGTAGGGGCTGTGCAGGAGGCAGCTGGTCAATGTTTCTCTTTCATTGATGTTTCTAACTTTCTATCCTTCTCCCTTCCTCTCTGTAAAAAAATCAATAAATTAAAAAAAAAAAGAAAAGAAAAGAAAGACTGATGAGCCTGCCCTAATGATGCTTGTAATTTTGGTTAAGGACTAATAATACACATGAAATAATTGGGAACAACAAATGTAAAATAAATTGGAAATTTACATAAAAATAATATAGGCCTTGGCTGGGTTTCTCAGTTGGTTAGAGTATCATCCCAATATGACAAGGTTGGAGGTTTAATCCTCAGTGAGTGTACATATAAAAATCAACCAATGAATACATAATTAAGTGGAACAACAAAGATGTTTCTTTCTCTCAAATCTATTTTTAAAATTAATAAATACACACACACACACACACACACACACACTCTAGAGGCCTGGTGCACAAAAATTTGTACACTCAGGGTGTCCCTCAGCCCAACTGGTGCCCTCTTGCAGTCTGGGACCCCTCAGGGGATGTCCACCTGCTGGCATGCCTGACCAGCCTGGGTGAGGGGCTGAGGGCTGTTTTCAGGCTGCCCAAAGTCCCTTCAGGTTTTGGGTCCCTACTAGGGTGCCCTAGGCAGACTGGGTGAGGAGCTGAGGGCCATTTTCAGGCTTTCAGGCTGCCCACAGCTCCCACTGACCCAACGTCCCAGCAAGGCTGGCTGGAAGCAGATTTCTGGGGTTTATTTATCTTCTATAATTGAAACTGTTAGATACAGAGGCAGAGTAGCATCAAACAGACTATCAAATTACAGCAACAAGGACAGGGAGGGTTGGGGAGGGGTAATAAATCAACCAAAGAACTTTTATGCATGCATTTAAGCATAACCAATGGACACAAAACACTGGGGGGAAGGGGAGGCTGGGGGAAGGGGAGGGGAAAAAGAGATATATGTACTAATCTTTGTAATACTTTATGTAATAAAAATATATATATATTAAAAAAATAAAAAATAAAAATAAAAGAAATTTGCTTTAAGCCAAGACCTAGGCAGGTAACGAAGCCTCCTGTTGGCTTCAGCTCCGTGGCTTCTATAATTGAAAGAATGTTGCCGTGAGCAGAGAGAGGCCCAGCCGGCCTAGGCAGGCAGTTTCCTCCATCGCTGGTGCAACGAAAGCCTCCTGTTTGGTTCAGCTCCATGGCTTCTATAATTGCAACTATGTTGCCGTGAGCAGAGAGAGGCTCAGTTGGCCTAGACAGACAGTTTACTCCTGGTGCAATGTAAGCCTCCTGTTTACTCTGGCTCCGTGACTGCCAGCCTCCATCTTGGCTGGCTTAATTTGCATACAATCGCTCTGATTGGCTGGTGGGCGTGGCTTAGGCATCCCGTAGAAACAGTCAATTTCAATATTACTCTTCTATTAGATAAGATATATGGCTAATATGCAAAGTGTTCCCTCAGGAGTTCGACCGAGAGACTGGGAGTTTGATAGCTCGCTGTGACATGTGCTGACCACCAGGGGGCGGCACAGAATGAAGGAAGCCCTGGCTAGCAGCCGGAAGCTGGCGGTCAGGGAAAGGGAGGCCCTGATCGTGGACCAGGCCTAGGGACCCTACCCATGCACAAATTTCATGCACCAGGCCTCTAGTCCATCTAATCTAATAATCTAATCTAATAAAAGAGTAATATGCAAATTAACCATCTCTCCAGAACGCCTAAGCCACACCCACCAGCCAAACCATGCCCACCAGCCAATCAGAGCAGCTGTATGCAAATTAACCCAGTCAAGATGGTGGCTGGCAGCCACGGAACTAGAGTAAAGAGCAGGCTTCCATTGCAACTGCCCGCCTAGGCTGGCTGAGCCTCTGCTCATGGTAACAATGTTTTAATTATAGAAGCCACGGAGCTGAAACAAACAGGAGGCTTCCTTACCTGCCTAGGCCTTGGCTCAAAGCAACAGTGTTTCAATTATAGAAGATAAATAAACCCCAGAAACTAGATTCCAGCCAGCCTCATTGGGACCTTGGGTCAATGGGAGCTGTGGACAGGCTGAAAACAGTCTTCAGCCCCTCACCCAGGCTGGCCAGATACCCCAGTAGGACTCAAACCCTGAAGGGACTGTGGGCAGCCTGAAAACGACCCTTAGCTCCTCACCCAGGCATCCTAGGCATCCCTGTAGGGACCCAAAACCTGAAGGGACTTTGGGCAGTCTGAAAACAGCCCTCAGCCTGTCACCCAGGCTGGCCATACCCCAATGAGGTGAGGGTCCACACTGGGGGACTTGGCCAGCCTGCAAACAGCCCTCAGCCCCTCACCCAGGCTGGCCAGGCACGCCAGCAGGTGGACATCCCCTGAGGGGTCCCAGACTGCAAGAGGGCACAGGCCAGGCTGAGGGACCTCCCCCCCACCCCAACGAATGCACAAATTTTTGTGCACCGGGCCCCCAGTATATATATAATAGCTTAAGTGACCATTACAGCAGAATGACCAGAACGATCAGTCGCTATGATGTGCACCAACCACCAGGGGCAGGTACTCAATGCAGGAGCTATCTACTCATAGTCTTGAGTATTTATTTACTCAGCCAGAAGTTGGACTCATGGCTGGCAAGCACAGCTGTGGTGGCAGGAGCCCCTCCTGACTCCACAGCAGCACTACTGAGCGGTGGCAGTAGGCAAAGCAGGCCGGGATGAGTGCAAGCCACGTGGCACCTGGCCCCAGTTTGGGCTCCTCCCAGGCCACTTGCTGCTTGGCTCACTGCTACATCCCCCAAGGGGTCCTGGACTACGAGGGCACAGGCTGGCCTGAGGGAACCCCCCTCCCCCCCATGCACGAATTTCATGCACCAGACCTCAAGTAATAATATAAATGCATGTGCCTATACATACAATAATTTAAACTGAAGAAAGGAGGTCAAGATGTCCTGGAATAGCCAGGGGAACAATGTGAAACCTCAACTCAACTCCAATCCAAATGTGAGAATTGACAGCTACAGAGCAGGAAAAGAGATGAAGAGGGTGGGATGATTCCAATCAGTGGAGTATAACAAATAGAGGACACTAAAATTATAAGAAATGTGTGTGTGTGTGTGTGGGGGGGCTACACAGGAATAGTGATGTTAAAACTTAAAAGGATTTTTTATTTCACATGGATGACAACAGCCATTGTTGATTTTTTGGCAAGAAAATTTTTTTGCAACTAGTTAAGAATTCCTCCATCAGAAATACCTAGGATTTTAAGGAAAAGATAAAATATAATATTTCTCAACAAAAGTGATCTCACCCTCTACCCCTAGGGGATACTTGAAAAAAAAAGTGCAGATAAGTTTTGGTGTCACAATATCTGGGGATACAGGAGTATTTATTTTGGTAGAGGCCAAGGATGCTAAACATTTTGCAACATGTACAAAGTCCCAAACCACAAGGCATGGTCCTACCCCAAATGCTGAAATGCTTATAGTATCCCAGTTGAGAAACAACAAATGATCATTAGAGTGGTCCAAGAGGGAGATAAGAGCTTTAACTAAGATGGGCACAGTGAGAGAAACTTCAAAGGAAGAAAAGAATACTATATTTCAGAGAGAGAGAGAGAGAGAGAGAGAGAGAGAGATAGGTAGGTAGGTATAGAGGTATATACGTGGAATAAAACCAAAGAAAAAAATCCTACCCATTTATAAAAATACAGAGGACTAAACTTGGAGAGACTATGCCCCTGTGCATATCTAAGATTCTGTGAATTTAAGGGAGATTACAACAAAGCATGGACTTTCCTTCTTTTTTTTTTTTATTTTAGAGAGAGGGAGAGAAACATCAATTTGTTGTTCCACTTATTTATGCATTCGTTGGTTGATTTTTTCAAAATTCTTTATTGATTTTAAGAGAAAGAGAGAGAAACATCCATCTATTATCTCTGGTATGCACCCTGACTGGAACTGAACCTGCAACCCAGGCATTTGCCCCAGTAGGGAATCTAAACAGTGGGTGACCTTCTAGTGCATGGGACAACACTCAACCAATTGAGCCACCTCAATTAGAATACAAATATTCTAATAATAAATGTATTAGAATGCTTGGTACTACACTAGATGTTGAAGATACAGCAGGGTACCTGGCACTGAAGTCCAGTAAGGAAGAGAGATAAGTAAACAAATCACTGAAATTGATAATCACTCTAACAAGAGGTGTGTATAGAGTTCTATAGCAGCACAAAGCACAAGTACCATAAACCATTCTGAGAGGTCAGTGCAATCATCCCAAGTAAAAGATGTCACAGAGAGCTCACGCAGGAAAGAGGTGGAAAGGCATACCAGATCAACACACACACACACCCCCCGCCCCAGAAAGTGACGAAGTGTGACAGGATCAAGCTACTACAAGCAGGGAACTCAATATAGCGAGGGTTGGGGGTTCAGTGGGAGTGGAAGTAGGGTGTGAGATTAAGCTAAAGAAATAAGTAGGCACCAACAGGAACATGAAAAGATACTAAATGTCATTAGCCATCAGGGCAATGCTACATAACAAGATACTACTTCATCTCCACTAGGATGACTATGAACGAAAACAAAAGCAGAAAATATCAAAGTGTTGGCAGGGATATGGCGAAATTGAGCCCTCATACACTGCTAGTAGGAATGTAAAGTGTGCGGCCACTTTGGAAAATAGTTTGGCAGTTTCTCAAAAGGTTAGAGTTATCAAATGACAGCAATTTCACCCAAGAGATGTGAAAATATATATCAGACAAAAACATGTACACGACTATTCATGGCAGCATTACTCAGAATCGAAAAGTAGAAACAACTAAAATGTTCATCAGCTGATAAATGGATAAACAAAATGTGGTATATATATACAATGGAATGCTATTCAACAATAAAAAAGAACACAGTACTACAGAAAGTATATTGGTGGTTGCTAGGGGCTGATGGGGATGAGAGGTGACTGCTAAATGGGTATAGGGTTTCTTTTGGGAGTGATGAAAATCATCTAAAATTAAAGATGATCATGGCTGTACAATGCTGTAAGTATATTAAAAACCATTAAACAAGTGATTTTTATGAAATATCTCAATAAAGCTGCTTAAAAAAAAAAAGAAAAAAGAAAAAGGTAGGGCAGTGATGGGATATAACTGACTTTGTATGCCAGGCAAAAACACTTGGAATTTCTACTGCATTAAAATGAGGCACCCCCTTGAGATTCAATTTGCAGAGTGGAGCTAAAATTATTGAAACATAAAATTCTTGAAACATATGCTCATTAAGCTTTAGCATCAATCAAAACTCAAGTTATTAACAAGCAGATTATACATGCATTTGAAATAAATTGGCATCTGACCCACCTGGAAAGAGAGGAATCCATCATATAAAAACCAAACACTCCAGTAAAAAAGGCAGAAGAATACTAGCTATTAATTATCTAACTAATGCTCCCTTTAAATGTAAGAACCACTACCACATAGTAAATTAAGCTGCCCAAATTGCCAAGAGTATCCAATGCATATATAACATTTGGAACAATTTCTGAAGAACACAAAACTAAATCACAATGATATTAACAAATATTCTTATGAAAACATGAGGCTTAATGCAAGTAACAAATTCCAGAAAGATACTCACAAGGAGAAATTTCAGTTCTCTGTGAAGATGACTCAAAGGACTTCTGGGATCTCCAGATTCCACTTTAATATTCTAAAAAGTTCTCAAAGTCAGTTTTCACTGGTAATCCCATCTTCTTGGCATAAGGGTCAGAGTTACTTGCATTTCAAACTACCCACACATTAAAAAATATATTTTATAAAGCACTAATATACTGAAAAAGTAGTGCAAAACTTCATTTAGAACATCTCAGAGATACCACAGATCCTGCGTGTCCTGATAAAGTAACTTAAATTCAGGCCATCACACTCCATTTCTGTACCACAATTGTACCTATATGGAACTAACTGTTCTTACATGCTTTCCTGCTCTCTCCTACTGAATTTCCAAAGGATAAGTAAGAGAAATATAAATACAGCTCAAGACTCAAGGATAAACTTAGCATTACCACACACCCAAAAGAACCCAGCCTCCCCCATATATATGCTCCATAGACACATACTAACTAAACTAATAGTATGCTGTCCTATCTGGAGCGAAGGTTTTACAATTCCAAGATATTATTTAAAAAAGGGGGGGGGGGTGGTAAAAAATTCTGATGTATGTAAATTCCTTTAGAAGGAAAAGCATTAAGAATATGATTATCCATAATCCCACCACCCTGCAGAACCGCTATTAACCCTACCCAGGCTTCTGTGTACACATTTTTTAAAAACGTAGTTGAGATTCTACTAAATGTTCCATTTTGTACTTTCTGCTTTTGTCTGCTTAATAATAAGCATTTCTCATTATTATTAAAGACACTTTAAAGATTTTTAAAGAATGTGTAATATTTCTTCAAGGAAATCTATTTTAGTGATTATCCTATTTGTTTTGAATATTTTGGAAACAGTTATATCACTGCAAATAGCTTTGTACATATATTTTTGTTAGCAATTCTAATTAACTTCCTAAGACAGATTTGTAGAAATGTTAAAAGGTGAAAGGCTTACTAGTATAATTCTTGATGTATTGCCAACACATGCACTCTCTATTTTAAGAACAGCAGATGACAGGGATGTAAAGTACAGCATAGGGAACACAGTCAATAATATTGCAATAACTGTGTATGGTGCCAGGTGGGTATTAGACTTACGAGGAGGATCTCTTTGTAAGTTATATAAACGTCTAACCACTATGCTGTACACCTAAAATTAATATAATTTAAATGGCAGCTATAATGAAAAATAAAAAAAACTAGAAAAAGAATAGCAGAGATGATGTCACTTTGATCATTTCACTTGAGTCCCAACTCAAGAGACTATTAATCACTGGAAAATCTTAAGTTACATACTTTCAGTGCTGTGGGCAATTGATAGCTCAGATCACCTGCAAAACCTCCACTGGCTTCTCTGGCTACCTCACGGGTAAGCTGTCAGAGCTCAGGGAGGGCTCAGGGGTTGGGGGTGGGGCAGGAGGCATGCAGCCCCAGCAACAAGCAAGTTAAAAGTAAACCTACGCTGAGTAAACGCAACAGAAAACAGGGCTCACTCCTACCAGAGTTGCAGCTGAAGAGAGTGGAGGGATTTGAAGAATCTCATCCACAGGACTCCAGGAAATATCCAAAGTGATCGTAGTTTGTGATGTGGGGACGGTATCGTCCAAGGTAGTGGACTTCAAGAGCTCATAGTGGGCAAAGCCCCTGGTTGTAACCTGAAAAGAGGGCATCCAGCACACCAGCAGCGATGCTTTCACACGACCAAAGGCCAATTTCAAAACTACTTTGATTCTTTCCCCAAAAGAAGAAAAAGTAGTATACTTTATCCCAAATGGAAAAATAAGACAATTATTCTTAATCACAAAGATTAGCTAAAAGGCAAGAGGGAATATATTTTAATTTTAGTCATTAGCTGATAGGAAAATAAATACAAACATTTTGATACTACAGAAAAATATGTAGTCATATTAGGAGTGAAAGGCAGGTCAATACAGTTAGAAGAAAATAATATGAGAAGAGAAATACTTACAGCGGACAATTGATGTCTTTTCTTATGTGAATTTTTTAAGTCTTCAAGATTTACAGAATAATTTTTATCAGCTATGGTACATGAAAGAAAAAACATTTAAATGTACAATTCAAAATTACATTTTAATGCTAGAAATTCAAATTCTGAGGGTACCATCTGCTCTAATAAAAGAGTAATATGGAAATTAACTATCTCTCCAAGATGCCTAAGCTACGCCCACCAGCCAATCAGAGCGGCTGTATTCAAAGTAACCCAGCCAAGATGGAGGCCGGCAGCCACGGAGCGAGCAGTGGCGGGTGCGGCGTGAACCTGTGCAACCTGCACAAGGTCCCCGAGACCCTGGAGTTCTTTGAGCTGCTGGGGTCAGACTACGGGGCCAGCTCTGAGGCAGGCATCTTGCTCCCCGTGGAGCCTCTGGATGGGTTCCCCGTCCACGGCCAGGTGGGGGCCCCAAGCTGGAGCCCAGGCTCTTTGAGCTGCTGGCGGCAATGGGGGCAAGCCTACATACCATGAGCCCTGGAGCACCCCGGGCTGTCCATGAGCCCTGGAGCACCCCGGGCTGTCCCTCAACCAAGAAGCCATCCCTGGCAGCCCCCTGCAGCAGCTCGACCTTGATTGAGCCCTTGCACCTCCTGTACCCCACTGCGGTGAACTCCCCCAGCAGGGACGACAGGCCGGGCCCCTTGGCCTCTTTCGGCCCCTTCTTCTCAGACTGCGTCCTGCCGCCACCACCCTGCCAGCTGTACTACGATCTTACTGCAGCCTCTGGAGACCCGACGGAGTTTGGGAAGGGGACCCAGGGGAGGAGGGAGCACCCCGGGACTGATGCAACGTACCCTCCCTCCCGTGAGAGACTGCTGTGGACACTCTAGGTCTCTCCCCAGATGAAAGGACGATGGAAAATTGCATGTGGAGATGAAACCCATGGGGTGAGGGTCCCCACTGGGGGGGCTTGGCCAGTCTTCAAACAGCCATCAGCCCCTCACCCAGGCTGGCTGGCCAGGCACACCAGCAGGTGGACATCCCCTGAGGGGTCCCAGACTGGGAGAGGGCACAGGCCGGGCTGAGGGACACCGCCCCCCCCCTCCGCCCACTGCACAAATTTTTGTGCACCAGACTCCTAGTAGTTTAATAATAGTTGAAGTTTTAAATCACAGCTGAATGAAAATATTTATAAAAGAATTAAAGTGGAACAAAGCTCAATACTATCATCAAAAATATAACTGTATGTCTACTATGAAAATGGAATTATATTGTCATTATGTTCAATTTTTGATCCTCTAATGAAAATTACAAAAAATATATCCATACAAATAAAATGAAACACAAACAAAACAGCTATAAACTCCTGTCCACTTTTGGAGATCTGTTTCTGGTGTTTCTGGAATATCACCTACATGCTGCAAGTTATACACTAGACTAGATTCCTGGTGGCTAACATGAATTCCATTGTGTGCACTTCCCTCTTAACAATATACACTTTCCGTAAAACCACAAAACAGTAACTATCAAATAAATAAACGTATATACACACACCCATAAAATTAGTAAGAGCCAGCTCTCACCTTTACAATTGACCACATTTAAGACAATTCCTGTAATGTTGTTATTGGTTGTGATAAGCTCAGCTCCTAGCCAACTGGTCCCTTCAGGATCTGAACTGTCACACCTTACCCAAAGGGGAGGAAGGGCAGTAACTGGCCGATTAATCTTTATGTGGGTCATATTAGGATTGTGAGCCATGGTGTAAAGTCCAATTAACTGCCTTGAAAATAAGAATAGAAAGAATAAATTATAGTTAGAGATTGTCATTAAGTTAAGAATTTTCTTTTCCAAAGATATCATGAAGTGTCTCCCAGAAACAAAAAAAAATCTGAAAAATGCACATAAATATTTCACCCAATGTACAAGTGAGAGACAAGCACACAAGGCAGATCAAGACACACACACCAAAAAATGACAATGACAGGTTCAGAGCTACTATAAGCAGGGAGTTCAATACAGTGACAGTAAAGGTTCAGTGAGAGTGGAAGTAGGGTGTGAGTTCAGGTTAAAGGGAAAATAGGATATATCAACTATCTATACTGGGAGACCTTCCAGGAGACCTTCCAGACATTCTTCTCGACAAAGCCATGGTGGCAGGCCAAGAAAGAGGCAGTTAGGGGTCAAGAGGGAGGGCAGTTATGGATGATCAGCTAGTGGGGAGGGGGGGTGGTTGGGGTGATCAGGTTGGCGGGGGAGGGGGGAGCAGTTGGGCATGAGCAGGCCAGCAAA